>WEIV01025258.1:266429-300221 GCA_013390005.1 Calyptomena viridis | reverse complement strand
GGGGGGGGCAGGCACACCCCCTGTCTGCAAACAAAAGTGGAAAAAAGTTTTCCTCAAAACAAACCATAACATCCACGAGTCAACAGTCTGTGAAGAATTGCAACCCATTTTATATAGTGGACTGGGAATTTGAAAAGGTATTTCTTAAGGCTTCTAAGTAGAACTTCCTGAAGTCCCTAAGATGCCATGAGAAAGTGAGTTCTTCTCACAGATTAATAGCAGCCTAAATGATAGAAAAGCATAAATGTCTAATATGGCACAGTAAATGTAGATTACTGTCATAAGCCCACCAGGATTTTTGCTCTGCAATGCATTAATAAATTACCTGGAAAAAGATACGAAGAGTCCTATAACAAAGACTTTTGAAGATACAGAATTATTCAGAACTAAGTTTGAGCATGAAGAGTTGCAGACAAATCAAAATATTGATTGAATGGGTGACAGAATTGCAGATAACATTCAGTAATGATAAATACTGAATAATGTATATAGAGAAAAATCCTCCTAACTATTATACAGGCCTTGAGGCTTGTAGAACATTAATCCAAGAAAAATGTCCATGAGCCCAGAAATTAGTAAGGAGCTCCCCTGTGGCTGGTCAGCACCGTTCATGGGCTGCTACCTAATGTCTGTAATGGTCATGAGCTCTTAATTTTGACTAAAGTCAGCCTACTATCATTATTAAAATGGCCTGTCAGATGACATAGGGTTTGTAGAAGCCTTTTGGAAGTTTGGCCTGATAGGAAGGAAGTATCTTTTCCTCATAGTACAGGTGCTGTGATGTAGAGAAGGGGTGTGCCAATTCTTGTGCTGCAGCAACATGAAAAGTGCTACTTGGCAGAGGGCTGTGGCAAGCTCTTGTACAATGTAAGGTCTTTTGGAGCCTAAAGATACCTGCCTTACCCACCCTGGTGTATTGAGTGATAGGAGAAAGAATGTAAAGCCTGAGTCCAGAAACACCACTGGCCATGAAGTACATTTCTCTGATCACACATCCAACTGCTTTGGGAGGGGAAATGGAGTGTGTGAGTACATCTACTCCTTGAAAAAGTACAGGGGTACCAGGAAGCATGTTAGCGGCCTCCAGGCAGAGAATGACACCCCTCTTAAAGATCCATAGGAAATACAAGAAGAATACACCTTTTCTCTCTGGATCCACTTCATTCTGGCACTTGACAAGCCTTGTGGGATTGATGACCAATAGTCAGCATGGAGACTGGAAACAGCTGGAGCTGTAGGAGGAGGTTTAGGCAGGAAAGATAAAACCGAGTGCTGGTGTTGTCTCAGCACCTAGAAGAAAACCTAATGGGAAGGCAGGGGATCATCCCTTCCTTGGGTGACAGAAATCAGACCCAAGACCTTGAGTTTCTGGAAAGGTGGTAGCCAAGTAATTGTATCTTCACAATGGATTTTTTTCCTGGCATCTGCTAAGGTGGTCCAACCATATTCCAGAGGACCACATCCAGGGCTTCTTCAAGGGCTCTGAGAATACTGATGATGGTGGTTGTTGCTTTCGTGTATCACTGTGTCTACACACAGGCTGTCTGGGGAGAGGGGCTGTGGATACATCAGTGATCTCCTCCCATGATATGAAGGAACCTGACCCCTGTTATGAATAAAGTTGACTAATCTTGTCCCCTAAGACTAATTTCCAGCACCTGCTTATGAGTGTCTGTGAAGGGATGGCTGGCAAAACTGGGTTTGGAATGATCAGGGTACAGAAGGCAGTGCACAGGGGAAGAATGTAGGAGAGGAAATGGTATCTTCTCTCGAGGTGACCTTTTCCACATATTGTGGTGTCCCTCTTTAACCCTGTTGAGGAATCTGTCTTATATTTGGTGGCTTTGGCCAGCTGTGCATACCTGCTGTAAAGGTGCATCTTAGAACCTGCATGAGCTTTTTGATGGTGCCATGGAGGGAAACATCTGTGGATGATCAACAACGTCCATTGTTTAGAGGGACCACATTGCTTCTTCCCGGTCTGAGGAGCAATCTCTCTGGATCTGACCTGGGACCTAACACAGGAAGAAGCTCTTTTCCCTGGTAGAGAAATGAACTCCATAAAGGGATCCTTTGATAGACACAACAAAGAACTTATCTAGCCTTCCCCATCCCATGCAGTGCCACCCAGCACATGGCTGGGTCTTGCTCTGATAGCTCTGGTGGGTTCCTAATGTACATGTGCTTGGTAAATGAAGGAGGTTTTTTGCAGTGAGAAGGGATTATGGGGTGAAAGGAGTACTTTTTGGGAGGAACAAAAGAGGGAAGAAGGCTGTGTAAAGGGAACAGGCTCTACTCCTGCTCTGTCAATTATTGTGTGCTCAGCCCACTGATTCATACGCAGGTAAGGTCAGTCCATCTGCAGGTACTGACTGTGGGCTTGGTTTGCAGAGCAGCCATTTGAGATAGATAGTTATGTCATGTACCAAGAGCAAAGAGCTTTAGGTCTAGGAGGTGGATTCTCAGTCTGATCCAGTACTCAGCACAGGAAACAGTTCTATGTCATACAGTTGATCTGTCACAAATTCCATTAGTAAGTCAAGAATCACAGAAATAAGAGTTGCAAATAGTTCACAGGCTGAAGTATGTTCAAACAAACAAAATGTCTGTAGAACAGCTATGACTAGTAAGTTAATTAAAATGATACATTTACTGTAATTTATGAGTGAAACTAGGTTCTAAATTCACTGAGCACATAAATGATTGGAAATGATTAATTGTCTTTTATTAAATGAGAGGGAGAACTAGAGAGTGCTATGTTCTGAGCAACTGACATGTGATAATGACTGCTCCTGCAGAAAAGCATAATAGAAAGTAGTCTGAGTCACTCATTAACATCTACCACTGCCCTTTCTGTAAATTATAAGTCATTAAAGCCCAATATAGCTACTCTGGAACTTAAATAATAACTTTTACCTTACTAAAATGTTTCATTAGAATTTACTGTAGTAGTCTTAGAGGCTGAAACTCTTATTTTGAACAGGTTGGGGAAAGTAAACCAAGTCCAGAAAGCCAAAGCCTTGTTTTATATTGCTGCATTGAGGGATAAAAGTTAAATTGTTTCATTGTCAATTCATTCCTTGCTTTCACTGCGAAGAGTGATGATTTTCCTGGCAGTTCAGTGCTCTAGTGCTCTTAAAAGATGTATCTTCTAAGAATAGAGTGAGAACATCACCTCATTTTTTACAGATCATCAGATGTCCCCCAGTTGGGGGATCTTTGTGTTGGGGTGAATTTAAATCAGCACTTTAGCAGTGAAAGACTCGATATCTCATTAGCAATCCCTTGATCCACCCAGTTCCCCTGGGTGCTGTTTTAGAATGATAATCCAATCGTTCTTCAAATCTTTATAAGCAATCAGTTTTAAGTGCAACTCTTAGAAGATAAGATTTTTCCTGCTAGTTAATTTTACCAAAAAAACCCCACAAACCAAAAAAAGCAACACAGGTGAGCTAGGGACTTTGATCAGGCAGGTATTCTTTTTAAGTCAGATTTAGTCATTTTAGATTTTGTTTCTACATGTCTGGTACTATGCTAGAGAGTAATCCAAATACAGTATCAAAAAAAGGGTGAAGAGCTTAAAAATTAACCTCCTAGCCAATTTAAATTGGGTTGAGTGCTTGAAATAGTGCAATAAATCTTTTCTTTAATGTACAAAATTATTTTTATCCTGACATAAAGGCAACTTCCAGGTACCTTAACCTTACCAAAAAAAGGATCATAGATTTGGTTGAACTTCAAATCTCCTTTAGAATTCAAAAATCCTTTGACAAAGCACTGAGACTTTCCTTAAAAGTCTCATTGTCACTATCTCACTTACAATAGTAGTTTCCTTAATAGAGTGCTGCTTATGTTATTTGTTCTCTCTGTTATGTGGTCAGGGCCTTGCAAGGCTTTGCTGAAAGCTGGATTTGCTGGTGCCAATAGTAATTGAGTTCATTCCTTTTCCTGGAACAGTAGTGAGATCATCACATCAGCTCTGTGTTGTGACATGATTAAGTTTGTGCTGTGACTCAGTTACCTTGTCCTGGAGGACAAAATTGTAGGATTGACAGCCATGGTGGCTATAGGAGCAAAAGGCAGTATGTTGTGGCAAATATCCAGGTACTCATTCTGCGTCTGAAAACATTGTGGGTTTAGAAAAATACGATGTAAAGGTATGTAATGATTTCTTGTTTAACAAGAATCCATCTGCCTGAATTTCCATAACTCTGTTAATATTTAAATTATTGACCTAATCAGGTTAAGTGTAAGGGCTGCAACATCTAATTTTAAGGCACACCTTGTTCATGGTAGTTGTGCAATGGCAAATGCAAAACACTGTTGTAATTAGCTGCACATCAGCAAAAACGTCTGAGGAGTTTTAACTCGAAACCTCTAAAAGAAAACAAACTGCTTTATTAAGTTAAAAATACTTTATTTGTAACCTGTGCGTATTTATTATTAATACCTCCATGTGATAATAGTACTGTATGGGTTTTTTTCCCATTGTCAAAGAGCACACGAGGGGAAAAAATAGCCGGTTCAAAGCCTGATTAGATCATACTTGAAAGCTGCGTTGTCAGTAGTTGGTTTGTGCACAGTTCGATACAACAGTCTGTTCAGCTGAAGCCAAGATTGCAGAGGTGGCAATGCTGTAAGCTGGGTGTAAGGTTCACTGCCCAGTGTGTGGGGGCAAAGTTTGTCAGAACCCTCACATTCAATACAATTGCCTTTAGTCACTGGTATCTGTTCCTTGAATACTACGTTCACCCACAGGATAAAAGCAAAAAGCCAGCATATGTATAAAATACGAAAATATTTGTTGTTCTCCTCATATTGAAATACAAGTATTTTGAGATAACAAAAGCTACAAAGGATCATTTTCTCCCTGAAAGACTTAATCATATAATTCAAGATTGAAGTTTAACTTGTCTCAGCAGGCATTTCATGGCCAAATAAACATGGGATCACAAAGCTGGTTAACATTCAGCCACAGCTGCTGGACTCATATTTATTAATTTTTTTCGCTATGACTTGCTCTGCACTTTTACAGAAAAGTAATTTCTCTTATTTTTTTCTCAGTAGACATTGACTTCTAGGCTGTTTGTTCAAGATAAGCATCAAAATGAGGATGCAAAGTTCAGTCTCTGCTATATGAGAGTCACAAAGAGAAACAGTTCGTCTTCCAGACAGTGCTCTCCGATCCAAATTAAATTCTTTACTTTCTGTAGGAAAAAGGATTTCTTTGGCAATTCAGCAGATTTTGGGTTTACAAGACAGACTCTGCCTTTTCTGTGGACTTACTTCTTTGCTGAAAGCTCATGCTGCAGGCTCTGAGATGCTGGCTTCAGTGGAGTCTGCTGCCCTGCCTCTCTGCTGTCCCCACTCTACAGACCTGGAAACCTGTCTCAGCCCAGCATTCATGCAGTCCCACCTTCGTCAGCTGTTCAAACTAAATCATGAACCAGAACAAGTGAGATAAAAACAGGGATCTTATTCTCCCCTTCCTGCTTTGGGGACAGGAACTGCTGGCAGTGAAATGGAGCAGACAGTTGAGGCAGTGATTTTTTTTTTTTCTTTTTTTTTTTTTTTTTTTTTTTTAGCCATGGCAAATAAACCAAATAAAACCCCTTTGGACAACGTAACTGGTGACATAACTAATCTCAATTCAAACGCATTATATAAACATAAGGATGCATTAAAAAATAAGTGTGCTAGCGGCCATCCTCTGATACCAATTTCTTGCTTGGAAGTTCAAGATTTAGCGAGCTTTTAAAATTAGGACGTCTGTCATGATGCCATCAAGGAATAGGAGCTGAGAAAGCTGTTGCTTTCTCGGTTGGAACTTAATGCCACTTCCCTGAGATAACACAGCTAACTGTATGGGCTCTCCAGTCTTTTACAGCATGGAGTCAAATTGGTTAGGGTAAATCACCAACAGTGGTGGTTCAAGCCAGCCCATGTAACACTGCCATTTGGCGAGTGCATATATACACAAATTTCACATACTAGCTAAGTAGTTGGTAATCTCTTAAACTGCTTTGGCTCAAGTACTTGTAATTGTTTGAATCTTTACTTAATTGCATTATTTTAATTTAGCTAAAATTTGTTTAGCTACACAATGGAGAAGATAGGCTGGAGTATCTCTGGTAACAGTACCAGACAAAGCCTTCTACATGGAGAGGACCAATAATTTAAACAGATATTTTATAACTTCTGTATTCATTTATTGACACTGTGATATAATTCTCCTTGCTTTATCCCACTTTGGAGAGCACAACTGGGCAGCTGCATTGGGACAAAATTGTCCTTCCCATGCCCACCACCTGCACAGACAAGTCTTGTTCCCCTCACTCCATCTGCTGTCAGGTATTATGCAGAATGGTCATGCACTGCCCTTCTTTTTGTATTGTCAGGGATGAGTTACCAGCTACTTGAGTTTATCTTAAATACAATGAGCATTGGTCTTTCCTGACTTCCCTTATTAACAGTAAAGCGATATGTTGCCATTCATGCCACTAGTTAATGACATCATGTTGAACTCATGGTCTTTGTATCTTTTTCTTCTATTGTTGTTAGAAGACTGCCAGGTTGAAGATTGTGATCCTTTTTGCTCCCTAGCATAATAAGAGCACTTCATGCATGTGTGGAAAGGGCAGTTGATAAAAAAAAGATGAAGATGACTGTACAGGGCTGTGTTGAGAGAAAAAGGTGACGTAGCTTCTCTTTGCAAGTGTCTGCTGTAAATAATTTGACCTTGTCTTAAAGCCCGTTTGTTTTTGCAGTTGCAGCAAAAAAACTCTGCAGTGTTTCTATTCATCTGTATTTTGAAATACTGTTATAATGGACAGTAAGGTAGTATTATGTTGGAGAAAGCTGCAAGAGTTTCTCTTATACACAGGCCAGGACCTACAACTCAGTGAAATAATGAAAGCTTAGGAAAGCTACCCCAGGAATCTCTTCCTGACAGTCCTCAATGAAACTGACAGTCACCCAAACACGAGTTGAGGCAGGGAGAGGAAAATCAATGTGAAATCATCAAATCAATGGCTTCTTGATGTCAATAAATCAGCAGGGCTCATAAAGGATGAAGCATGTGGAGTCCAAACACAACTTAATGAAAAAGCAAGTGTAGATAAAAACCAAAACCTGAATGTACTCACAACTTGTGGTTATCTACAGTGTAAGGTGCAGTAAGGGAGGATGATCTCTGAAGTAGCTGTGATGCTTTCTCAGAATTTGGTCTATTGAGTCATTTTTCCTGTGTTAAATCTTATTATGTTTATTTGGAATAAGTCCTGTAAGTCTATAAGTATATGTATGCATGTGTCAAGTGCAGATTTAGGCTGGCATTTTGATTGGTGGTTTGTTTTCACAACTGACATTATTCAGTCAATCTGCAATGGCTGCTTTTTAATGACACTGATGGAGGACGGGAGAGAATCAAGTAAGGGATCTACTCGTAATTTTGGAAAGCAGCAAGAATGAAACTCTTTATTCTGGTGGCTGGCGTACTGTGGACTCACATACCTGGAGGAAGCCACTTACCCACTTGTTTGGAATGTGTTTGTCTTCTGAGACACCCCCCCAGCAATTATCACTGTGCTGGTATTTGGGTAGTGGGAGCCCAGTATGATTATGAATAGATACAGGAGCTGTATAAAAAGCAATACTGCTGTAGTCAACAACGAGAAATATGTTCTCTTCACACAAACAGATGTTTTGCTTTGGGTTGTACAGTCAAACTGGCAGTTCTGAAACCTGCAACCTGTTTATTCGATTCATAATTCGAGGCCAGTGTAATTCCTAATGACTATCACAGTTGTTTTCTTTATGGAGTCTTAATTCATTGTTTCTGTGGGCACAAAAGTATTGCCAGACTCATTTGGTGTTTCAGTGCACTGTAATTTTACATAGTGCAATACTGTTGGGATTGCCGAGCTGTGTCATCTGTTGGACTCATCACTATTACTTCCTTTTGACCTCCTCTGTGTAATTGCGCATGGATGACTTTCTAGCTGCTGTAAAGATACTTAAATGCAGCTGGGTTGTTAAATGAAAAAGTGAACAGACCAAAATGATTCTCTCTGAGGTCAGTGAGGACCAACTAGGTAGCTGTTTGCTCTCTGTCAGGCAGCCAGAGCCATTTGTCACATGACAAAAAGCAAGCATTGATTTCAGAAGTCCATTTGTTTTTATGACAGTTTTTACAATTTTATGGAAATTGAACCATTATAAAAGCATCATTTTCCTCAGAAATTGGCGTTTTATAGACTTATGTCCCTGTTCCGTCATTTACATTCCTAGTAGCGTTTTACATAAAACATAAATATACTGATCCTTTTTCCCCAATTAAAAATTTTTCAGAGCATTTTTCTTTTTTTTTTCCCCCCCTCCAGTGTATGCAAGGCTATCCCTTTTTGGTACTTAAGGGACATCTCAAGGGTTCTATGTCCGAGTGTTGTGTGTCCATAGAAACCAAGTCTATAGGGATTAGAAAGGAACTAATGTTTGATGCTTTAATATTTAGTTCAAAATCGTAGTTCATAATTATTTTTCTAACAAGATTTTACTACTCTTCTTATTCTTTAAGGATGTATTTTTCATAATCTCTGTTAGTTGTTAATTTAACTCATCATATTCCTTTTCTTGGAATTTCTTCTTCCATTGCTTTTTTTGGAATAGTAAATCCAACAAATTAAGCCAAGTTGTAGAGATTTTTATTTGTTGCAGTCTTGTATTCAAGTCCAGATTATGACCAATGTGAGCATGAGCTTTCTAATTTTGTTTCATTCTACATGGAAATTGATCAATGCCATATAAAGGTTCTACTCAGGGGAAGTTTGGGATTTTGCTTAAACTTGAATTTTGATCAAACTTTAATTGCACCGATGGATCTGCACTAAGGACAGCTTGGACAGCATTTGTTTGCATCACTTTCTCTTATTTTTATGAGGAGCATTTTAAAGCAGGACAAGGAACAATGTCGAGTTGGAGGTATCATTTTTTAGAGGCTGTATGCTTTAAATCTCAAATTCCTCAATAATCTGCAACTTCTTGGCCATTCCTAAGGATTTACACAGTTCACCTGAGCGTCACTGCATGGCTGCTCAAGGTTTTGTGGCCTCAGTTACAACAGCATTTATTAAATTGATAATTGCTGTGTTGCTTGCATACTTCTCCAGTATGGTAATTGCCATTTAAAGGTCAGCACTTTCCAATATGCTCTGGGAGTCACTGGCTTTCCTAATAGCAAGAAGATGAGTTATCTGTGGTAATGATTCTTACCCTTGCAAGTGTGTAAATGTTCAGAATTACATGAATTGTCATAGCATAAAATATGTCAGGAAAGACCTAGGTTCAGCTGTACTAGATGAACATGGAAAGAACATGTACATGAAAAGAAGGCCATCCCTAACTCATGGAACACATCAATGAAAGTTTGATATAAGTCAAAAAAACTTATTAGGTCATAAAAGATAATGTCACTGGAAAAAGGCTTATGGGAATCAACATTTAAGAGCTATTGGGAGTTACTTGTCAGAAGCTATCTTAGGAGAAAATCTGATTAAGAAACAGAGAATTATGAACTTTAGGAGGAATCTGTATGTTGTTTTAGTGTTTTAGGTTTTTTGGTCCTTGAGCGTCTGTAAGAGCTTCTAAAGGAACACAGAACTGTGACAATAAAAATGATTCCAGTGGATTTCCCTGTTCCTTTTGTGGGGAGGAAGTCACAAGAGACCACCAGGATAAGGTGTACCTGGGAGGTGATGGTCTCATCTGATCCAGCAAGGCGAGGACAAGCAGTTAGTTGCCTGGGAGCTGTGGGAAGAGGGATCTGAGGGGCTTGCAAGTTTTGTGTAAGCTTAGTATTTTGCCAAATCCGATGTTTGAGGCTAGCTGGGATCATTGGTTGGACAGAGTGAAACTAGTCTGAAGTGGTACCTCAGGGAGTTGATGGCATGCAGGTGACAGAGAAACCTGTGTTTGCAGATGAGATCAACTGGCAAAGGGTGGCAAGTGGTTATTTTTAATGTCATATTGATGTTGGGCTGGCTTATGAGCATGCATAACTTGTCAACACTGCAACCCCATGTGGAAGTCTCCTGTAGCACCTTTGAGACATGTTTTGCCAGACAAGACTGCTGTTTACTTTTTCTAATGAAGTTGTTGTGGTTGGCTGATTATATAATGGATGTGAAGAAGTTGCCCTATCCAGTTCTGTCAAGTCAGATATTTTAAACTCATAACAGAGAGTGGAAACTGCAATAATGGATATTTTCTGGATTATGAAGACATCTTAAATTCCTTAAAGCAAGCTGAGAACTCTACTTGTGATAAAACCAAATTATAAAAAAATCAAACAATAAAAATGCTGTTCAATAATTACCCCGTGGTTTTACGAGTCTTCTCTTATGCTCAGACAATGCCCCTCAGAGTTGGTAATTTTACAGTTTTACAACCATCACAGAGCATGCTTCTGTGTGCAAAATGTGTATGCTTAAGGGCAGAGAATAGTCTCAAAGTGGAAGGTGTCAAGAAACACCCAAAATCAATTAACGATTATATAGCATGGGGGAGGCATTCCTTGTCCCTCTGTGATTAGTCCTCGAGACAGTGTGGCTTTCAGACTGCCAGGAAACTGGTAAGGTTCCAAGTTACCGGTAGGAATTGCTTTGAACTTAGAATAAACCTGCCCACACATATACAAATTAAAACAAAACACATCGAATGAAATCTTGGCCTTATCAAAATCAAAAGGAGTTTGCTGCTGACTTCAGTAGAACAAGAATTTTATCCATAAAGAGGAAAACAAAAGATTTTTGAACTCTAAAATCAGAGCTAAGCTGTCTGATGTAGTGTGTTTTTAGGTTGGTTTTTTTTGGTCACAGATACCTGCTTGTTTTCACATGTATTTGCAGGATCTGAAGGCCACAAAGTCTTTGTAATTGTGTGTCTGCAATCCCTGACAGCAATATGCTTGCCAAAGCACACCTGGAACACTCATGCTTTTGTAACTTTCTTTTCTTGTTTTTATGGTCCAGCAGCATTGCTCAGGCCTGTTCAAATGAGTTGGGAATTAGTAACATAAATATAACTTGTCCAACTTGATTTGTTCTTCCCACACACATGTTCTGTGTCTCTCTGCAGCTGAACCATGTGTAGAGAGAAGAGTAGCAAGGGGGCAATACCAGGAAGCATTTTTTTCCTTTTAGAATGCATTCTGATACATTATGGAGAGCAAAAATAGCTTGTGGCCATGCTAGTGAGTGTACAATGTCCCTGCAAGCACACTGTCCTTGAATGTTCCTCTGCTACACTAGCATAGGCTATCAAGAGTTACCATTAATTTTCGTTGAACAACCTGTAAATTGTCTGTTCCTTAGTGCTTTAAAGGGTCCTATCCCATGTACCTGCTCAGAGCACATCTAACCAATGTCAGCTTAAACCCCTCACAAAAGACCACTTTATATATATGGGATTTTTGCTGCTGGTTTTAGTTGTTTTGCTTTTATCTTTCAAATAATTCCTGCCACAGGTATAAAATAGCTAAAGTGTTTCCCTGGTAAATGGGAGTTCATGTTTGACTTCTCTGACCTGGAGAGCCATGCTTCCTCTTGCCTCCCTGCCAAGTCCCAGTGTTATTCACCACCCAAACCTCCCTGCCTCTCCCCATCTAGTGGAAACTGTGCTGCAGCAACAAAAATGTGACCTTCACTTGCCTAGAAAAGGGAAGAGGACTACAGGAGAGCACAGGAGCCCATAGCCTGCTGTGGGGGCACTAAGAAAAGGCTTGGATTTGTTTTCTCTGCTGTCTGGACCATGAGTTTTCATTTGCTGTGTTAGCAATCTGGGGTCCAGAGAAGAGAGTGAATTCAGGTAACTTTATTCTCAACAGGCAGGTTTCCCTGCCCTTCGGCAACTACACACTCCCCATGCACTGTGCAGGTACCTCAGTGTCTGCTTGGGATTCCTCTTTGGGGCCTGATGATTGAAATGTAATCGTTACAGCCTCGAATTTATAGGCTCCAAATTCTTTATTGGGTCTGGCACTTCATTACATGAAGGTATGGCTGTTACCTTGTAAGAGTAAGTGTGCAGAGCTACGGAAGTGACAGATCCATTTGATCCGTCATGGGAAGTGATGAGTTCATTTGTTATACTTCGTCTGGGCACTGCTAGTTTAGTGTATATGTTTGGAGAGCAATTTATAATGAAATGAATGCTCATGTTTAGTAAGTCCATAGCCAATAGATCTGTTAGTCTTAATTCACCAGAATGCACTCTTAATTCACTCTGTTTGCAGTATTTGCTTGGTTATTGTGCTCTTCCATTGAGAAGGAATGGCTGCATGTTTCTGGCCATGTCATCACGAGTTATGAATGACAAACCAAGTGACATGATTTATTTGATTAGTGCAGTGCTTGTGAATAGCTCAGTGCTGACAGCCTGGGAGGAAAAGTACCATTAAATGCCCTGGGATAGGCACAAGATGGGTCACAACACTAGGAGGTTTTCTCTTCCAGCCCAGGCCTTGTGCCTCATTTCTGAAGTTACCATCCCTTTGACTTATTTGCTGGGCTGTCACATCAGGTATAGCAATATTTTTGACACCACTATATTTCATGACATTTGTTCCTTAAAAAATGAGAATAAGGTCATGCTAAGCAGCTGTGAATAGCCATCAACTTTGTCACCACCAGCCTGGATGACATTTGAAACAGCAGCTTTGGTTGGGGATGAAAGGCTCAGTGTGCTACTGACAGTGCCTTCAGCCAGTCATAGAAGTAGGAATGGAAGTCTGAGATGCATATTTAAAATTACAGGAGCAGCACTTACTATGAAGACATTATTTGAAATAGTGTCTAAAGGGCAATAGGAGTGTGCTTAATTCTCTAAAGTTTTTTAATCCGAAAACTTAGTTTTTAAAATTATATTTTATATCTTACATAGTGTCCCACTGTCCACAGAAAAAAATATATTGCTGGTTGGTTTTATTGTAGTGTTAGCTGAAGATACAATTTCCATTCACAGAAAAATCCTCCAACAGGGGGTAAGTGATACTTAACAGCTTGTATCAATATTTCAGTGATGCTAACATTGGACCTGTGAGTGTCTGGTGGTTCTGATAAACCAGCCCATGGCAGGTCCTGTGTTACCTGTGTGGCTGCTCTCAGCCACTGTCAGTAAAGTTGAGCTAGAACTGAGAACCTGCAAATGTAATTAGCCTGATTGTATTACATTTTGGTGAAAAGGCAAGGAAGCATAACTTTGAGGTTAAAATATGTGTTTGGGAAAGAGGAAAAAACAGTTTGTGACAGAGAGCATTTTGAGGTGTCTTTCTTGTATCTGTGTATACAGGCACAGTGAGGGCTTGTAGAGAAGCATCTGTTGAGCGTGCAAATGGTAAACATCTCCAGCAGTTGTTTATATGAGAAGATAACACTCGAAGGAGCAGTTACATATGCTCCCAAGACCTTTATTCAACCAAGAAAAAGTTTCAAATAAAAAACTCCGTATTTTTGCATTTTCCCAGTTTACGTCACAGACAACAAACTTTTGATTTGCTGTACTCCTTCAATAAAGGAAGAGAATTTCTTCCTCTTTAAAATTGTGAGAGAGTAGTTTACTGCCTGGGTCATTTATCTCAGCTGTAAATTACAAAGCATGAGTTATGACTAATCAAAGAAAGCAGTTCAGTGTTATGAAACAAACCTTAAGAAAAGTAATTGTCTCCTAAGTTTCTATGCTTTTCTTGAAATTTGAAATGAAAAAATCCCTTCTAAGAGCAAGAATACAAAACTCCTCAATTTATCAGTGAAGTCAATATTCCAAATTATGTTTTATACTGTATCTTTTCCTGCACCCATCTTTAGCAGCACCGGAATACCTGAAGAGTTTTCCTAAATTTTAGGAAATACTGATCTTTACATGTCAACTGTGGTATTCCTTATGGCTCATCCTTGTTTAATAGGACTGAAGGGAGAAAAGGTGCTAGATGGTTGTGGGCTTAATAAAGAAAAGTAATTCTGAAATTGCAGTGAGTGTACAACTAAACTGAGATTTAATTACATTTTTAATTAAAGGAATAGCTATTGATTATGTCATTGAATCTGTGTAGTAGCTGGCCCTAACAAACAGCAATATTTCAAGAGATCATTAAACTAGTTGTTAAAATTCCAAATTAATGAGAACTAGACAGGTGTGGATAGAAGGCATAGCAATGCTGGGTAGAAGAAAAAGCTAACAAAATACAATATACATTAATTTCTCAAATTTTGGTGAATGATAATTTTATGTCCTGTCATAATTGATTATAATCTATGAAATAAAACGAAGATGAAACTGGAACACTTTTTAAATAAGAAACACGGTTAAAGTTTCATCTTGAATGTGAACAGTGATTCAGGCAATACTTCTCATGAGCTCATGTGAAGCAGGATGTAATCTGTTGTATGCAAGAGACCTTCCAGTTGCTCAGGGGGCAATCAGATCTGCTACTCGGACTGAGATAAAGGGCAAATAAATGCCAATGCTGAGAGCAGTAACAGCAGGCAAGTACTGACAAAAACCATAGGCAGCTGTGGTTGAACTGGCTGCTAACAGCTCACCCCTTATTCTACCTGCAGTTTTCCTGCTCCCACAGAGTTGGTCCTCTCCCAGGTCCATGAGGTGGATGCCTGGTGGTAGATAGGAAGCAGTTCTCTGGACACTGGTGGTGGAGGGTGCGTGGGGAAGGCCCATATAAATCTGTGCAGCCCCATTCTGTCTGTGCAAGTGCTCTGTGGGTGTAGGTGGCACTGCTGACTGGGTGCTCCTTGGCTTGTGTGAAGATGTTAGTCGACACTCTTAAGAAAATGTGTTCCAAATTTGGTTTAGACTTTATTTAAGTACACTGGAGGCAGCTCATGCTGATCTTGTCCCTCCTTGTGCTACCACTTTTACTGCTGAAAGCATTTTGTTAGACAGGAGTAGCCCCTATGGATAGGTACTGTGGAATCCCATTACTCTGAAAGCTGCTCTGAACAGTGAGGTCTAACAGGGAGATGGGGTAGATGATCTCATGGGTATTTCTGTTTCTGTCTGTTACAATTTCTGCACATATAAAGCCATTTTAATCCTTTCCATTCAATTGCACTGTATGCACAGAAATGTGTTCTTAATAGTGACACAAAGCATGCTGCTACACAGACAAGGTTATAGTCAGACCCTATGACTCAGTTGGACTAAGTTATTGTTTGAAATAGATCATTTTAGAGTGAAACCTTTTTCTTTTTACTAGATTTATAGTTGAACATATTTTGAATGTTCTATGTATGATTCCATTGGCTGTTTTGTGAAGACACTATGAGGGTTGTACAGATGTCAGCACTCGAGAATTAAGATGTAGTAGAATGAGAGATACCTGTAACCTTTATTTGACCTTGTAGTTTTATGGAGCATGATTCAGTCCTAGTTCCTCTGTGACCTCTGGCTTTTTTAAGTGTTCAGGGTGAACAAGAGGCACAAATGTGGCAAGTGCAAACAATATGGCAGTGGCTGGTGAGCTGCAGACGTTGTGGGGAAATGTTTGGTAGAGCACTCTTTAGGAACAGAAAGCAACGTCTTGTGGTGAAACCGCTTTTCTCCCTTTAATGCTCCTATTAATTTGTTGTGGAGTTCTCACATTCAGAACTCAGATAACAAAACATTTTCTGTGTCTAATAGGTAATAAATACAGTTGAGTGGATTACTGAAATATAAACTTAGAGAGTCAGATATAAACCTCAAGACAGTAAGACAGTTTAATGACCTGTAATCAGGACTTATCAATGATTTCTGCTTAGGTAATGGCATCACTGTTTTTCTTCCAACACACAGGACACATTTTAGTTTACTTCAGGCAGGTCCCCATTCCCTTTAACTGCTAAACTACAGGATGTTATGATTATAGATGTGGTGACACTTGTTGTAGAATCACTGCTGATAAATTGTGGTGGGATGGCAGCTGTAAATAGAGCTTCTGTTGTGATTTAAGAGGGAGATGTGAAGGCGTATGGCCCAGATCCTTGATCAATGGTAAACAGGGCCAGCCACAGCATGCTAAAACTTAAAAGTCCTTGCCAGATTTTGGGATTAGAAGCCATCGTTTCAAGCATTAACTCCTCCAATATCAAAATAATCAGCTGTTCTGGTCCTCCCCTTTTCCCTTCTCTTCAGCCAAGATTTATTTGCCTTTGCAAGCAGGAACTGACACGCAAACCACTTTTTTTTCAGATCTCATTTTTTTGAGATACAAGAGCTTCTTCAGCAAGCTGCCAAGTATTCAGTGTCAGTTTGAGTTACAGTATGTGTGGGTTCATGTTGTGTCCCCTGTGACCTTCCCATTCACCTGCTTAATGGTCAGGAAGTGTGTGGCCATTTGGAGTGGTGTAACTGTACTACTTAAGGCTGGAGAAACAATAAACCAGTCATTACAGATTAATGTAATAAACCACACCAACAGCAAAATCAGCTGTAGTCAGGACTCATTTGACGCAAAAGGGAACATAGCTTTTGTCACTCAGTCCCCTGCTCTGTAGGTGACAATCCTGTGCAGGTAATACTCCTAATGACCGATGAGATGGCAAGAAAAATTTCAATATAAAATTGTTAACTCTGCAGTGATTTCACCCTGGCTCCTCTCAGAGAAACCCCACACATCCTGATCTGAAGGCTGGTAAAAGTTTGGTTACTTTTTCCCTGAAGTGAGAAATGAAAATAGCTGCCTTCCCAAGATCTTCCTGGGATTCAGACTGAATGGGGTTTGTATTTGCATTGATACTAAGGATGAAATAAGAATTGGCAGACTGTATATGTATATGCACACATACAGGGACTCAGAACATGGGTGAATATTGTTAATTAATCCAAGACATTTTGGATGGTCTCTGCCTAAAATTCAGTCCTATTCGGTAAAAGGGACTTTCTCTTTTGTCACATTCCATTTACAAGTGTAATAAATGCTATGTCTTGTTTCTCTCTCCCCTATCCCACAAAAAGTGACAGAGAGGAATCTTTTGCTAAGCCTTTGATAACAATTCTTTCTTTCTGTTCCAGATAACTTCAAACAAGAAGCACTTGGAGAGCCTGAAGAATGATGGCGATGCTCTTATCCAAACTCTAGAGAACCTGGCCCAAACTGCCAGGTGAGTTCCCTCAGGCTTCCAGGAATTTCCAAGATTGAGAGCACCCGCCTCCTCTTTTGTCTTCAATGGTCTTCTCCTGTAATTCTGTGCAGTATGAGCTTCTCAGGTTTCTGTCCCTGCCCCCCTTCCCACACACGGCTCTCCTCCAAACTCCTCTCATTCAGAGCTTTCGGCATGCTTTGATCCTCTGATCCCCAGCTGTGGTGAGCTGCAGTGTGTGGCACAGTCCGGCTCCGTGGGTGTGCCTGCCTTGATTTTGCTGCTTGCCTTTTTTTTTTTTAATATTTTATTCCAAATGCTTGGTCTCTATAACTGGCTACCTGTCAGTGGCTCTTGACAGAGTGGGCTGGATGCACAAAGCAATATTTGTGCCCTGTTCTAAGGTAACTGTGTTTGGTGCCCTTGCAAGCTGATTCCTTTCAAACGTGCAGCTGAAGAACAGAACTGCTTTTGTTTAAGAATACCTGTGGCTTCTCTGAGAAGGCACGAGACTTAGGGAATGCCATGGCCTTCTCTGCAAGAACAGAGGTGCTAGTCCCAACAAGTTGGCCAAACCTTAGCTCATCTCCCATAGACTTTACCTCATCTAATCCCCCTTGGACATATGAATGAATGAATGACTGTTCTCTACCTCTGAAAAAAATTTTACACTTCTGCTGTGACCTGTTAGGCTTCATTTCACTCCTGGTTGGACTGAAATTCATAGAGAAATTGTAGTTTGTAGGTCAGTTTTTGAAACAGTAAGATAATCTTTTCAGTGCTCTTTGTGCTCCCAAATACAGGCTTTTGGGAAAATTGGCTCGCCATTATGGCAGCAAGTACTCTGTGCTGGAAGAAAGTAGGGGTGTGGGCAGATGTGGAGAGGAAATATTGGGATGTGGCGAGTGTAAGGAGATGCACACTGAGCACTAACCAAACTTGCTGAGAGCAGTCAGCATCCCTCTCACACACTCAGCTGCTGACTCACGGGTTTTTGTATGACACATTAAATTATCTAACGAAAATAAAGTGTCAGCTCTCCCAAAGGGAGGCACAGGCACCACCACTGAAGATAATAATGGAGGAGGATGGGGTTTTCTTCTGTTAGAACCAGTTTTCACTGTTTTGTAGCTTTTCATCATTAGATGCACTAGATAGCCCAGTCACTGTATTTGTGTCTGCTTTTCTGGCTTCCTCAGTACTCTGTTGTAATCTGTACATTTCTGTATGCAGAAAACCACATGCTACAGAGTCCAGATAAACAGCATTCACTCTTATTTAACACAAGATGCTCAGTACATCGAGGTCTGATGCCACTGATGAGTGTTTTGATACATTTGGTTAAGCCAAGTTCCTCTGCTATGCCAAGCTCCTGCACTGCAGCAGCAGCAAAGGAGCCCTTGAGAACCCACAGATTTCATTTCCCCTCCTTCCCTTCTCTAGGGAACACATGTCCCTATCCATTTGCCTCCAGAGGAGACCAAGAAGGATTCAGCCTGGATCTTGGACCGATGGACTTGGGCATGGATAAATTCTCAAGAGGCAGGCAGGAGAAGCCTGAAGTTAGCAAGCTTTGTCAGACTTAGCTGAATGGCCATTTGTTTGTGGAGGGTATGGATATTCTGCCTTCTCTTCAGATTTCCTCGTGTGGCATCTTTCCCAGAATATTCCTTGTGATAAACTTAGTCTCCTCACCTGTGCTTTGAACCTGATTAGGGAGGCTCTCCATATCTTATGCAGAACTGGAAATGTTTTAGAGAAGGCTGGAAGCAAGATCCTGGATCTAAGCCATCCTCTGAGTAGTCGAAGCTCCCAGGCCCTCTCCACCCACATATTACCACTGAGTTGAATCGATTGAGGAGTGGTTTTGCTTTGCACATTTCTTACAGACAGGTTTCTAATCTCTCACTCTTCCTGTGTGTCAGAAGGGGGTTGCCAGCCAAGCACTCATGTGCCAAGAAGAGAGCACTGCTTGGGTTGCAGCTGCTTTTGGTGCTCCCCTGCTGCCATGGGGCAGCCATGGATTGCCACAGTCTGTCTCTGGGATGCATCCTCAGCTAGTTGGAACAGGCAGTTTTAAGAGTGACACAGTCAACCCATTTTGCTTAGTAGCCATGTGGAATCAAATCCACACTTTAAAATGTGGGATCATTGCCATTTATTTTTCAGGGAAGACAGTTGCCAAGATGAATTTTTTTTTGATAACTAAATTTTCTGATTTAAACTGCTGCTCATTAAGCCATTGGCTTATGTAGTGTGAACTGATCATTTGGATTTCGTGGCTAGTTCTGCATTCCCCAAAGTGTGGAGTATCAGTAGGAATTGTCATTAGCAGCAACCAAGGAAGTTGCAGATTGATCTGCTGCTGTCCTTTCTAAGCTAAAGATGAGAGATGGGAATCTATAAAAAACCAAAAAGACATGTTTCTGTGGACTGGCAGTAATGTGTTAGAGCATCTGTTCCAATGCTACAAAAAAAAAAGTGTTTCCAGAAGGAGAAATTTGGCAAAATATAGCTATAACTTTAGGTGAGGAAGCAAAGAGCCCCATCGTTTGATCTCAGACCTGCAGTGCTGTGGGCGGAGGGGCAGTCTGTCCTTGCAGGAGGTGGGGCAACACCTGGAGTGGAGCTGCCTACCTGTGCAGAGCAGCACTGCAGTAAGGCTGTATTTGTGTAGAGACATCTTTCTGTCAAGCTGGTAATGTGTGTGTGTGAGGATTCATGGGGAGCATGATAAATTATAATTATTCTTTTTTTACAGTTTTTTATAAAGGAGGTTGTGTGAGGTAGCACTTAGTGGGAATTTGAGCTGAAATTCGTTTCTACACAAGATTTGCTGCAGGGCAGAATTCCTAGTTATGTGTTACAGAAAGTGGGTATAGAGTGCAGTTAATGGCTATTCGGAATTTTCCAGCATAGATAAACACAAATGTGGAATTTGAACAAAATGCTTTTTTCCTGACAATGTCTAACAGATGTTACTGTTTTTAATTCCTAGCTCTCACGCTGACATTGCTGTTGCTTCCTTGGCATTTGAAATTCTGAGAATAGTGGGACATGAAAATATCAAGACTACCAGGTGAACCAGTTTTGACCTGCCTACTGAAATGTGCAGCTTGTGTGCTCTGCTCAGCACCTCTGTCCTGCTGGAACAGCTGCAAATGAGCCAAGCAGATGTAACTAATCCAGCAAGTATTACAATTAGCTAAGCTGTAGCATATGCAGGAATTTGGGAGGGTTTGGGAAGGGAAGGAAGCTGGTTCTGGGGATGGTTTGTTTTCTAAACTCCTGTAAGGATGAATTCTTGGTTACTACTTTACCTTGCTGGCATTGCATGATGTTGCTCAAGTATTTGACAGTTTGAAAGTGTAAATTAAATAAATAGTACAGTTATTTCACAATATAAAGTGTTTCACTATTTCAAGCTGCTGTTAGAAATGCTCATTTATCTTTTGGACCAGGTGACTGCCTTGGCTGTTCATCTTATGCCTGTGACTGGCACTAGAAAATACTTTCTTATCAAGACAGACAATATTCCTCACCTTGACCAACCTGAACCACCCCCTGTGATCACACAGGGGCTGCATATATATGGCATGTATGGATGATACATGTTACAATGTTTTTATTCAGTAGCATGGCCTTTTTCTTTGTGAGCCACTCAGTTTTCTAGCTTCCTACACAGCTTAAACTGTACTGCTGGAGTGTTGTTCTCAGCTGACAAATGCTCCTGGTGGAGCTCTTCTTTGAAAACAGGTGCGATGATGCCCCTGGCAGTTTGGCATATCCCCATGAAAAGCTGGTACCCTAGCAAGGGTCCTCTAGAGCTTGCAGCTACCACAGTGTGTAAATTACACTTCTCCACATGTGCTGTGGAGACCACTTCTTCCTTAATGCCTGTCTGTCAGTGCAGCAACTCCACATTTCCATGGCACCTATCCAACACAGGTGCCTACTGAGAGTTGCTGCTACAACACCTGCTCTTGGACAGCACAGTTATCCATAGTACATGAATAAACAGATTTCACTCTGTGTGTTTTAAAGGAGTTGTTTTCTCACTCTTTCAAATATCACTGTGTATCTTTCATAACTTAACAGCTGGAGTTACTAGAAACAGGAAAAGTGCTGGCTATTATTTGGTGTAGTGCTTTACAGCAATGGTCTTCTAGCACTAGTGTGGCAGATAGGAACAAAGTGTGTTACGGGGTGGGACTTTTTCCCCTGCAGTTACAGTGCAGGGGAAAGGGGGAGTGCTCTGGTGTGTGGATCCCTTGAGCTCTCATCATCTTGAGCCAAGGCCCTCTCTGATCTCCTGCCGACAAACTGCTGCCTGCAGTGGAACTGCCTGGGAGTGTTTGCTGGTGACAGCTGCACTGTGCAGATGTGCAGTCTAGGGCTCAGCCAGCAGTTTAAGAAGCACTTTTCCCACTTCCAGCAGTACAGGTGCTGCCTCAAGAGATGCCAGTTACACACAGGTCTTATCTTGTACAGTAACTGAAGGCTGAGGACACCTGAAAATGGGTTTAAGCTACTGGACCAGATGACAGCTTGTAAGAAAAGGATGTTCCTCTGACCCTGGTGCCAGCACTGCTGAAGGGAACTGAAGCAAGATGCTGTTCTCACTTTTTGAAGCCCAGAAGTGAGCTGGCAGGCCAGGTACAAAGTGCCCCATGCTGGGGAACCTGCCAAAGCAAAGCAGCAGCAGGTCAAGGGGAAGCATACTGCCTCAGAGGACTGCAGTAGGAAACTTCCAGGCTCCAAAGGGTAACTAATGCATAGTGGAATGAAAGGTCAAATGATTCTTGACTCCGTCCTCTGAAGTACTGAAGTGGTTGTGCAATTCCTGGATGATTTTCAGAAGATTTGTTAACACACACAAATAGACTTTGTGATCTGAAATAATTTGACACAGAGCGAATTAAAAGTTTACTTTAATTTTGAACCATTTTGTAACTGCATTTTTCTCATGAAGCATCTGTATCACAGCAGGCTACAATAACTTTGGGATAAAAGGCAACTGGTAAACTGTCCAATACAAGGTTCCAAATAAACAGTTCTTACTGGCCCCTACCCAGACATATCCCAGATAAAGTTTTTGATCAAAAACATGAAATAGATCCACCTGCTTATTTTAAGCATATTAAAAAGGAAACTAATTGGACCATTTCTATTTGTCTAGTTTTTTATACAAAAAGGCTACACAATGTTACACTTTATTCAGAATACAGTTAGAGCGATTATGAATTAGTGTTCTACACCTTTACTCAATCCTTAAAAATTAGAAACTGCTGTAGCATATTCACTATAACTTAATACTACAAGAGACTTTAAAAAAAACTAACAACAATTACTGCAAAAAGAAAGGCTACTTCCAAAGCAAGCAAGGTCAGTACCATTACAGAGATTTAAAAAAAATAATAAATTTTTAACAAGCAAGGCTAGGGTTTGATAAATTCCATCTTGCAATTCATTCTTGTGCATTCTTCGTTTCTTGAATCACTCCCAAAATCCATTTGTATTATTACTCCTCGACCAAAAAGGACCAGAACAAAAAGTTTACTTCAATTGTTCCCATAGGAAACTCAGCTTGGTTAGTGTGTCAGGCACTTTCTGAGATACTAGCCCACCCCTCGAGCCCTCTCAGCAACTCTACAGGCCAATCAATGCAAGTTCACTCAGATGATACAGCTGCAAAGAGAAAACACACAGGTCAGTGTCCAGGAGCTGTTAAGGGCTGTTCTAACACATGAAGACTGCATGAAGCCAGTGCACAAGACATTACAGTTAATTACTTCCACACTTCAAGGCAGAAGTCAGTTTGGAGTGTGCTGATCGAGGTTTCCAGAGCATTTATTCATTATTCTGGCACACTGGGACCCAATCGAGCCAATCCCTCCCTGCCAACCAAGTCCTCAGTCCAGTCAGCTGTTTTTCTCTTTTTCTTTTGTTTTTAAATTCAAGGTTGGAGCTTCTTACCTAAAGGATGATTTACAGGTCAGTATCGAACCAGGCCAACTGATTACTGTCACCTGGAGGCAGCCCATCCATAAGGTCCTGGGCATGGCCAAGATCTGGCAGACCATCAACTGGGTAGTCAGCACCAGGGTGGTGGCCACCCATTTCATGTTCCATCATAGGGTCCATACCCAAGGCATCCTGACCGTATCCGCCAGAGTGGAAAGAACGGTAGCTAGGATCTAAGAAAGTTAAAGGTGGCAGAGGGAAAAAAAGCATAATGTTAACAGATGTTAGATGCACCAGAAGCTGCAAGTATCAGTGTGTGAGGAGATCGTGTAGCCATCTAATTGTTTTCTAGTTCAGCCAAGTTCAACACAATCTGTTGCCTGCCCTTAATGGCTGTTCCATTGTTTGAAACAGCCTTCCAGTATGATTCTGCAGACAAAGCACACTGCAGTCAGAAGCACGAGCAGATTCCAGCCAAGCCATTAGTCTGCACAATCAACAGTACTAAAATTCAACAATACTGCAGCAAAACCAGGCTCCAAGACTGTAGACTTGCTTCTGAAAGACTAGTCAAAAATAGCTCAGAATCCTTAGGGATAGGCTTGTGTTCAAGACTATAGACACTTACAGACTAATGCATTCAATACCAGCTTTGGTGTTTTAAAGAAAAACTGCACTATTGGAATTGTCAAGTCCATTTGTAAAGAATGTAAAAGATTTTTGGAAACAACAGCTCAGCGGGAGATGTTCCCACAGGACTCAGACAAGAGACACTAGTTTTGCATGTTCATACAGTTCCCATTTCAGTGCTGCCAGTGGTGTTGCAGAAACTGGTTATTTGAACTGGCAGTTCCCCATCTGCCTGTCAGTTTGCAATACCTTGCTGAAGAGTAAATTCACTCTTCACTCATTTGCAGTTTTCCTTTAAAATCTATGACTTGACTTCATCCAACTCAAGTTTAGTCAAGGACAACGAAAGGGACATACCATCTGGGCGGTATCCAAGAGGTTCTCCCTGGGCACCAATGTCGAGTCCGAGATCTGCTGTCTACATGTACACAAAAAATTACAAAACCCTTTTAATGTCAAATCTTTCAGCCAGCACTAGTAATTCTGACTTTCAAAAGTTATGAAGCTTTCCCCAGATCCCTTTGAGCAACTCTTATGCAGTGAGTATTGCAGCATGGCACTGCTGTGAACATGAAATGCCTTTTTAGCTAAACATCTGCATGTAATATTTGTATAATAAGCAACATGAAATAGCCACATTTTAGGTATAAGAATCCACAGATCAGTGGTAGGAAGGTTCTGTTTGGGAATGAAAGAGATGGGGCAGGTCTAGGAACACTCCTCAGGCACACTTTCCCAGCTCCTGCAAGTCACCTATTCGGATATTCCCTAGCCAGCAGTAGAGCTTTTAAGAGTTCTGAAGGAACCTCTCCCATTTGTTCAATTACAGAAGTAATTGCCTGTCTACAGAGCAATTGCTTAACTCCAATCTCTAAGAGATATTCCATTTTAGCTTTTTCCCCCATACACACATTCCTTAGGAAAAGAGAAAAGTAAGCACTGAAATAGTACCAAGGGCTACTATCCCTTATGGAGTAGATACATACAAGATGACACAAGCTGGGCTTCTGAATCTAAAGAATCTGCAGGAAGACAAAGAATTAGTGAAGCCTTCCCTCAACCCCATGCACACAGTTTGTTTTCTGTCTCAATTTACTGTGTAGCCCTTTAAACACAAGAAAAGGCAATGAGTGATAATCAGCCTGCAAATGTATTTGAGTCTGAAAGCTCAGTTCTAAGAGGACAAGTTGCATCTCCCCTTCAAGATTACTAATCCTACATTGTTGGCTTGATAGAAGACTCACAGAATATGTTTTATATTTATGCTTCCCTCATATCACTCATGTTTCTGTTTTTGCATCCAGAGTTCATTAGGTTTTGACAAGCAGCACATAAAAGTACCAAGTTCTTATATACAGCTTTGTACACTAGCAAACATAATGAGAATTAGACACTTTAACACCAGCAGAGAATGGACTCTTCCTATCTGCAAACAAAGAAGCAGCTTGAAGGCTGCTTACCACAGGTCCACTGAACCTGAACACGAGAGTCAAGAAGGTACAGCCACACAACTGTGTTAAGCTGGGCCTATATCACTGATGGCATCTACACTTCACTAGTGGAAGGATGGAAAACATATATTTGAGGTCTCCCCAAGGAACCATTAACACAGAAGACAGGACTCACCTCATTCCAAGCCATTGGCTCAGTTCGGAACAGAGAACTTGTCAACTCAACTGAAAGTCGCTTCTTATAGTCTTGTGGCTTGTCCTCAGACATTCTGAACAGCACTGCAGCCGCGTACGTTGCTATTGAAAGGAGAGTGATTTTAGTAGAGGTTAAGACTTGTAGCAACTCTTCTAACACAAGTATGAAACCTGTCTTTTAAGTTCACTTACCAACACCCTCATTCCTAGAATGAAGCAGTTCTGTTAAAGGGGCAGTTGCACCTTCAGCTTCAATTGCTTCAGCTGCTTCCTTGTCTTGAGCCAGTTCACAAAGTACACCAGCAGCTACTCTCTGGATATTTTCGATGGGAGAGTACAACAACTGCAACCAAAACACATGGTGTTCTTTAGCTCATCTACTTGCAATGAGCTCTGCAGCACACTCTGACTTAGCAGTTCTATCCAGGAAGCCTAAGAGCCATTTTAATTCTTTTCATAATATTGTGAATAGTGATTGTGAATTGTGAATAGTGTTGTCTTGAGCTCTTACTCACCTGCACAAACAGTGGAATGGTATTTAGACCCCTGATTACGATTCGATTGTGAACATCACGTGCAAGAATATGCAGGGCTCCAGTGCAGCCCTCGACAATTTCTTCCATACGCACACCCTCCTAGTTGGGGAGAAAAAAGCCATTTTTGGAAGATGAGATATTGTGTGCTCTCTTCTTAAATGACTTTAAAAAAGCCAATCAGCCCGTTTCAACAAATCAACCAAACTCGTCCCCTGGATATAATCCCTGTCCCATAAAACAGGGCTCACACCCACCATCTAATGCTGGCTTTCAAACTTAACATTCCTGCTACAAGTCGACTCAGTTTATCCAACCCAGTTCAGCAAATGAAACATCACAGTGGAACACCCCAAAGTATTTTGTATTATGAACTTCATGTCTGATAACACCATCTCTTTTTCTTCAACCTGGATTAGCTTGGCAGTTATTAAGTTGGAAACAGTGTTTATCAGTAACAAGAGGCCCCTTCCTGCCTCTGCATGAATTAACTACACACCTGTACTAGTAGATGCTGTTTTCATTTGCCCATGCTAAGCCAGTCTCCTTCGCTAATGTGTTTAACTGGATAAAATCAATCAATTTGGGACTGATCTTGCCATGCTGACCTGGCACCCAACCAGCTAACAAGTATGGAGCCTGCACTACTTCTCAGTACTTGTACAGCTCTAAGCACCCTGGAAAATATGCAATAAACTGTGAGAGCATTCTTAAACTCATTCTTCTGAGAAGGATGAGGGAGTTCTGGTTTCCTGGTAGAGAACTATTTGCCTTGCCAGAGTAGGCAATACCAGTATTTCTGTGATCTATAGCATTCAGAATTAAATGCTCGAAAGGTTCTAAGTAAAATAAGAACCAAGGTTTTGGCATTCATGTTTATTTAAGAAAAATTTCAGGTCTGCCAAGAGAGAATTATCAGCACACAGAGTGACCTAGAGCAAATAAGATGAGTTCTTTAGACCAAGCAATACGGGGCTGAGGCTCATTGACAAATGAGGAGTTTGAGAGATGACTTTTAGAGATGTAACACTTACCACGAACTGCTGTTGTGTCCCACCCATGGAAGTGCGTCGCTGGGTGTCTTGATGTGCTCTAACCAGCAACTGCACTAGCCTTGGAATAGCACCTTGTTCACGCAGCGGGGCGTGGTTTGCAGGACACAGAGCCAGATTGCGGATCAGGCCAACAGTAGCCTGCAGGCAAAAGGGGGGGATAAAGGAGCATGATGGGGGTGTGCTTGCTTTTAAGAGATTTCTTTTTTAAATCAAGAGATTTAAGCATTTGAAATCAACTAAGAGAGAACACTAAGTTGCTCAATGGAAGCAACTTTCCCATCAGACAAATTGCCTGCTCCTACATCTTGGAAACAAAGTATTTTTCATATTTAAAGTTACATTTTAAGGAGCAACAGTTTTCAGTGCTGACAGCTGGTGACCATTATTTACCTTGATCAAAGGCCAGTGTGAGGGCGGGTGCAACAGTTTCACCACCACTGGGAGCCCGTAGTGGAGACGTACTGCATTTTGAGCCATCTCTGCTTCTTGGTGTCTGCTGGTGAGGTGACGGAGCGCACAAATAGCGGGTTCTGTGATGTCTTCCCTGTCTCCAGCCCGAAGAACTGTGCGCACAAGAGCCTCGATGCCACCAACCTGGCACACCATCATCTTGTTCTTGTAATTGTTGCAGGTAAGGTTGGAAAGGATGCCAGCGGCACAAGTCACAACATTAATATCATCCGATCCTAAAAGCTGAACAAGGGTTCCTAGAAGGCCTTCCATGCCCTCCTACAAAAAACGAGGGAAGAAAAAGTTAAGTCTCTCTTCCACTATGTTGATTTTTGCTTTTGATCCTTCAAAAGAGCCATTTACCTGCTTTGTTGCAGCATCTGACAGATTTCTCAGAGTCCAGAGACAATTCTGGACAAGACGCTGACTTGGATCTGTGAGATGGAGTCCCAAAGCTTGCATCCCACCTAGAAGATGGTACAGATCAGACAGCAAATTACTCCAATTTGACACCATACTGTGATGCTTATCTTGTGAGCAGTCAGGTCTTTTTCTTCCTTAAAGTCTGAGTGCCTATCTCACAAGCTTTTTTGGATCCTTTTTGTCATTAGTACTGTAATATGGCTAGGCCCCTCATCACACAGGAATAAAACAACCCCCCAAGTCCTCCTTGCAACACTGGACATTTTAAATGTGTGCATATTCTAAGGGGACCATTCTGACAACACTCAGCCACTAAAGCCAATCAGCTAATAACACAGTAGAATTACTTAAAACAGCCACCCTTCTAAAGGCCTCCAAAACTAGTAATGGACTTAAGGACCAATCTAAGTTCATTTTTTGATTCTGGTAGTTTCTGTTCCTGGTGGAATGAACTGACCCTGAAGTACTATACAGGTTTTTAAGTTACCAAAGGTACAAAGTACTTACCAGCCTCGACAATAGCAGGTTTATTGCTGGAGCAGACTGACAACACCTTCAGCACCCTACTTGTGGTCCACAACAGTTTCTCGTAGGTATAGGTCCTCATTATGTTTACTAAAGCCTGGGGTCCACCACTTGCCAGAATAATCAGCTGAAAGACAATAAAAATAACAGTTGTCTGTCACTTCTTATGCACGTCAGCAGGTAGTAAATGTTGCTGGCTTACACCTTTCATAGGTTACAGATCCCTAGAAAAACATTTCCATATACTATGTGGTCTATATGTTTTATAGTCTCACTGTAAGCACAACAGCATTTCTGCAAGATAATTCCTGCATCCCTTACTTCTTGCAAGGTCAGGACTGACCGGCAAAAACCCAGCAAGTGGCTGAAGGTTCCGAATAAGGTCAGTATGCAAGAACTGTCAGGCTTGCATCATAAGCTTGCTCGTTTTAACTACTTCAACAACAGAGGCACCTACCTTACTTTCTTGATTGCCATATGCTAAAATCTGAAGGCAGTCTGTCGTGATGGCCAAGAACTTGACATTTGTCTTGTTGAGCAAGGCCACCATTTTCTGCAGCCCACCAGCTAGACGGACAGCCATTTTGGCTCCTTCCTGATGTAACAGGAGATTGTGAAGAGTTGTAATGGCATAGAACAGCACAGAGTCCACTGGGGACCTAAAGAAGGGAAGAACCGCATTAGTACCTGCTCCTACCAGACCTAACTGAAAAGCACAAGTACTGTCTCCGGAGTCCACATACCCAAGCATTTTAACCAAAGCAGGGATGCCTCCTGATTTGAAGATTGCCAGCAAGCCTTCACGGTGATGTGAGAGGTTATGTAGTGTGCCTGCAGTACAACGGGCTGTTTCCACATCATTTGTGTTTTGCATGGTACGTACAATTGCAGACACCATTTGAGGAGATCTCATAATAGCATGGCGAGATGCTTCCTTTTTGGATAACTGATGAACCATAACTGCAGCCTTGTTCACCACCACCTGGCAGAAATATTTGAAGAAAGCTGTCAGTTTTAAGGTCATTGAGGCCACCCCACAAGCAAACTGCACTGAGGCAAAGAAAATGCTTACCTGGTCCTCATCGTTCAACAGTTTGGTCAGTTCTGGGATTGCACGAGTTGCAAGTTCAGCATCATCTTGGTAGTTTATCAAATTAACAACAGCGTGTTTTAACATCTGGGATGGCTCAGCCAGGCGTTGCACATTAGTTGGATGAGCTGCATCAAATTGTGTGGATGGGATTTGCATTCCTTCATCCAGTGTTTCGGGGAACATTGCTGCACGCACCCTCTGAGCTCGAGTCATTGCATACTGGCCATCAATATCTGAAAAACAAGTCAGTCATTACCTCAAACTAGGAATAACAAGCTCATCTTCTGGATTGGTAATAACTGAGTATTTAGGTTTCTGTATCATTAAACTGCATGTCTAAGCAAACTAGTGTAATAGAAAAGGCCTTACCAGCAACTTGCTCCTGGGTAAATGACTGAGAAAATCCCTGCTCCCACTCGTACAGCACTTGTGTTGTGTCCACATCTTCCTCTTCAGGATTTCCCTTACCGCTCAAGGAAGGAGCAGTTGTTGTGGCACCAGAATGGATACCAGAGTCCAGATATGATTGTTGCTGCCAATGACTGACTGCTGCTTTTCTGTCTGGCTCCATTGCCATATCCAGCTCCATCAAGTCAGCTGTAAGAAAACATTGTTGAACAATTAAGTTTAGCTCGATTACTCCAGCATGTATTAATTCTACAAGAGATGACACAGATTTTAAATTAAAATAAGCTGTTACAAACAACTACTTCAACTCAGCACTGCAAGTGAGATGTCAGTTTTAAACTGAGGCTTTACATCAAGCCAACGCAGACACCTAAACCCGACGAACAGGCAGAACAATCACTGCCATTGTGACTCTTCTGATCTGCTGAAAGGTTCCCTTTTCCACATACTATGATTAAGTACTTGACTATACTTAAGGGACTCAAAATGCTTACAACAAACTTGCCTGTAGGTTGGATTTCTGGTGTAAAGTATTAATTACAGTTGTTATTCAATCCAAATTACTTTGAAAAGTTAAAAAGAAAGGAATAAGGAGCCCACTAGACTCCAGTAACAGAAATCATAATGCATTATATACCTTGAGTTGCCATTTTCTTCGTTATGCTCCCAGAACTCTTTCCTGCTCCCTTTCAGAGATCCTAAAAAACAGCAAGGTTAGAACTTATTAAATATTTATCTGAGCTAGTAAGACAGGATTTCATATTAGAACACTGGAATTGCAAACTAAGACTTCACACATCTTGCCATTTCATTACTACAGTGAGTATACTCAAATGCTAATTAGTAAACCCCCACAGACAGACATGCAAAAGAACATGATGTATCACCCAGACTTTTTCTGTCAGACTATATGTAAGATATATTCTCCTCTTAAAGGTGCAAGAAAAAGAGCTGAAGACTGACCATGACAGAGCCATTTTTCACTCCTCTATCCTTGTGCAAGATGAAGTCCAGACATTAAATTCCACAGCTTGAACATGCCACAAAGACAAAGGCTAAATGTAAGACTTGTTTGTTTCCCTCAAAGATAAACTACTCTTAAGATACTAGAAAAACTGATACAGGGCTACAACATGAAATTTCATAAGGAAAGCTGTTAAGGCAAGCTGCTATTCTTTCATCAGCACAAAGACTACCTAAATAGTTATAATTGCACCTCCTCCTTTACTCCTTTCCTGTACCACAAGAAGAAAGGTTTCTTCCCACACAAAACTCTTCCTTGAAGTTAAAAGTGAAAATTGAACCAGCCTCATTAAAAAAAAAGAAGGTGCTGTCCTTTAGTTACACACAAATTAAGTCAGTAAAGTCACTTTTATTTTTTGCACAGAAATCAAGATAATTTGGGGCAGGAGGCTGAAATATGACCAAATGCCCTATCCAAATTTTCAGTATGCACCTCCACTGGGTATCACCAAGCAGTATTTGTACCATAAATCTGTAGCTGTCTCTTCACTAACCCAGAAAGAAAAATATGAGGCTACAGCTTCATATTCATACAGCTTCATACAGTGGGTCACCCTTATTTGCTCCCCTTTCCCGCCCAGTCCAACACTGTTTCCAGCACAGACACAGGGCTGGTCTGGGAGCCAGCCAAGCAGAAACATTTGTAGTGGTAGGTAGTGCAGTGAGCAAAACCATCTCTTGCAGCCATCAGCTTTCAATATTAGGTGCTAGAGCCATGCTGATCAAACATTCCTGAACAATGAAGTAAAGGCAGGACACTAATCTCTTTAAAGGACAGGTCTGCAGTACTGTGTCAGGAGAACAAAGTCCATTTGACACTCTATTTGTGTAAAGACAGATTGCCCAGTTTGAGAGTTTACTTCAGAGGTCCTTTTCAGAAAATTATAATTAAATAGAAGACAGATCTACAGTTTTAAAAGTCTTACTGAATAGGTGAGGCAAGTCTGAGGCAGACTTGTATTTCACTGTCTCTGAGCCAGCTGCAAGATATTCCAGCAGTTCCTGAGCAATCTTGTTACTTTGCTGTACAAATGCCAATGTTGTTTGTCCTGACTCTGCACTCCCACAACTTCTGGCAGCAGCTCTTCCCTGGTTCTTTTAAAGTAGACAGTAGATCTGCATTTGCAGCAGATAAGCAGCATTAAGCTGATATAAGACATAACGCAACATACAGTAAGTACTCTGTTATGCAGTTGGAAATGCTTAGGCCCCTAAACCAGTCCTACTCCACAGCCTGGAAGAGACTACCCAACTCAGAGTTCCCTCCTCACAATCTGCATGGAAGATGTTCTGACAATACAGCTGTTTTTTTCAGTCCCTCTAACATCACATTCTTCCAACATGTTGTTAAAAGTTCAGGAGTAACATTGTTAACAGGAAGGAAAGACTTAGTCATGCTGTCAGTTCATCATTAATTCAAAAATCCTAATGAGTAGCTAAGGTGGAGGAAGTGCCTACACAAAAGCTTGCTGGCTCTCTGCAGGTCTTATGCATTACTTTGTCAGCCCCACTAACACCTTCCAAACAGAAAGAAGTGGAATAGCACCAACAGTAAAATTTGCTCCCTGTAGTCCTCATCAGATGTGACATTTCCAATAGAAAATTGGGCAAGATCTAGCTGCTATGCAGAATATGCAATATGCTTAGCACAAAAAAGATCTATTTTTATTGTAACCTTTCCAGTCTCCTCCCATCAGGACTATGCTAAAAAAAACAAAACAAAAGCAAATTAGTTTTGAATTTGACTGGTTCATCTACTAGTATGTTAAGAATGGTGACTATGCTTAGAGATATTTACCAGCACCTGGGACTCAAATATGCACTGTGAGACTCAGGAACAACATTTATAACTTCCTACCACTGTTGAATTCTGCACGAATGAAAGCAAGTGGCTTACAGCAACTGCACTCTGAAATGGCTGTTTCAACTTCAGCAGCCTGAAGATACCACAAGAGCAGCTGTCCCATTAGGTAAAATCCAACAGGCCATACTAGCCACTGAATTGCAGAACTACTCCAAAATAAAGCTGAAGAACATCTACAAAATAGCCATGAAGAATACTGATTAAGTGTTCAGAACTGCATTACCAGTCAGACATTCAGTCTTTGGAATGCTGACCCCAGCTCAGCCTGCTAGCTGCACCTGAAAGTTCTGACATCCTAATCTGCTTTTCCTACACCTGTAACTCCCCAGCAATTCCTAGTAGCTTATTATTTAAATAGGAAATAGCGTTTAATCCTAAGAGTTCAAAATTTTCTGTAAATGAACATTTTCCCATCTTTTCCCTCACATTCTCTTCTAATTATACAAGGAGGTAAACTGAGTCCAGGTAAGCTGCTGACTTTGTCTTCCTGTTTGTCACTGCCAAGGTTAACCCACTACACTTATGAAGGCAGCAACACCACCAGGCTGAGTATAAATATTCCTGCTGTTCATTTTCCTGACAAACTGAATCAGTACATGTGGGTGCGGTGGTGGAGGAGTGGAAACAAAAAAAAAAGCCTGCAAGGATAATTAAGCTTGTATTCTTCAACCATGGAAAATATACAAGCTCCTTTAAATCAAGTCCCCATTCACATTAATTGGGGGAAACACAACTGGTGACATTAGTGTCAAGGTCAGTCATACAGATCTCCACCACCAGGCACAGACAGAAGGCCTCAGTACACTGTACAAACTTCAGCACACAGCCAGTTTCTATAAGCCTTGCTGGTTTTGAGGACTACCTGGTACTCACGAGTCTGAAGTTTGATAAATGTCACACTATACAGAAGTTCATGTGGATGTAGTGCTAGGAGACATGAGACTCTTCACTTCTTAAAAAGCTCCTTCTCCCTCATGACACCATCCACTTGCTTAGCAAGCACCATCAGCACTGGGGTTAGATGGAGTTTTTTAAAAACTACCCATATG
>WEIV01025258.1:168476-252768 GCA_013390005.1 Calyptomena viridis | reverse complement strand
GGAGGCGAAAGGCGACCGTGACCCTTTCTTTCCCACCTCCGCTCCCCCCCACCCCCGCCGCCCGTTTAATTTCACGTTTCGTTGCCTGGGAATTTTAATTTTTTTTTTTTTTCAAACGCACGGCACCAACTGCAGCGAAACTCCGTCCTCCCAAACGCCCGCCGCCAAGTCCGGGAGCCTCGGGCTGCTGGGGAAAATCGAGCCCTGGCGCTGGGATGGGGCGGCCGCCGAGCCCGGCCCACGGCTCATCCCGGCCCACGGCTCATCCCGGCCCACGGCTCATCCCGGAGCCCAGGGCAGCCCGGGAAGGTGGCGGCGGGCCCCGCTCACGTCGGCGGAAACGCGCTCCCGCTCTGCCCTTGTAAATATTTGTCAGGAAGCAGTTGCCAAAGAAAGTATCTCGTTATGCATTTTTTTTTTTTTTTTAATGGGAGAAGTGAGTTTCCCCCCCAACACCTCCTCCTCTCCATCCCCGCCCGCCTCTCGCCTCCTTAGCGAGTCATAAAAAACAGGAAAATAGGAATTGCACAAGGTTTTTTCGCGGCGTGCAGAGTCTTGTGGAGGCACGTCTGTGGCGGCCTCTTCCCGGCGTGCACGGACTTGCACAGCGAAATGTTTTACAGACTTTTTGCGTGTACCGTCTTGCACTGGCAAAGTCTCTGTTTAACATACCGGGGGAAAAAAATTCAAACCTCCCTCCACATGAAACAAGGACCGTATATACTAACGTGGCTATGGAAAACATCCGTTGCTAATGAAAGATGGATATTATTTTTTCTCCCCCGCAGTATAAATTTGCTTTGGCACGAGCAAAAGGGTTGAATTGGGGGTTGAATTCTTGTTTTGCTTCGTGCAGCCTCTCGTCCCCCACCAGACCCCAGTTCCTGCAGTTCTTGCACAGGGGAGATGTGCGGTTCACAGAGGGACTACCTTTATGCCTGTTTTTTTTTTTCCGTTGATAATCCTGTTTTAAACAGGCTCTGAGCTTCTGCTTAGGAAGTCGCACTTAAAGATTTCGTTCTTCCCCGTTGATTTATTCGGTCACATGTAGTGTTAGACTAAAGAAATCTCTTTCATAGGGTAACTCGATTTTCACAAAACTGCTTTATTTTGAATTTGTAGCTTTTTAAAACAGGGGATTTGTCCTGGGCGGACGGATTTTTTTTTTGGGGGGGGGAATAATGTAAGGCTTGCTGCACACACAAGACACCCCAACCCTTGTGGGTGGAACTTGCATGGGTAGCAGGGGGCTACAACCCTTTGGGGCAAATGCAGAGGAGGGGTCCCAAGGCTGGGGGTTAGCTGTCACTGTTAATATGACACTGGGAAGGCACGGTGATAAAAAAATCCTATTTTTTTCCCTACTCTCCCTGCCACTGCAGGACATGTAGCAATCATCTGCCCACCAGCCTCCCTCTGCAGTGGGCAACCTCTGATCCCCACTAGTAAAGAAATGAAACGCCATCTGGCCAACCCTGAAGTCGGAGGATCCAGAAATGCAGCTTTCCCTGTTGTGCTGCTTTCTCTTAGTTGCCCATTTTGACAATTCCGGCCAAAAGAAGGGCCAGAATTGGCAAAGAAAATCCTGCCACATCAGGGCCAGTGGGCTGTGAATGCTCGTCACCTTCCCAGGGAGGTACTTGGTGCAGCTATAAGCAGAAGAACCTCCCCTTCTTGACACCAGAAGTTTGATTCCAATTTAAGATAAGAGCCAGAGAAAGTATTCCGGGAGAGTGGTTTGAGCAATGAAAAAAGAGAAAAGGGTGTGGGGGGAAGAGTTAATTTCTTTGTCCACCTTCCTTTCTCAGCTGCCTTCCTCTACAACCTTGGGAAAATCTGCTCTGCGTTGGTTTCGCCCTCTGTAAAATGGGAATAGTATTACTGACAGAACCCTCCTTTTAGATCCCTGGATCAAAGGTACCATATAAGTTCAAAGTGCTGTTTCTATAGGGCATTATTGCCAAATTCACTATAAGCAATTCCATTGGGTACTTGATAACAACAGTAGAATCAGTCAAACGCCCTTGATGCATTGCATGGTCCCAGATACCTTTCAGAGCCTCTTTGTGTGCCATCCCACCCCCTGAGGTCTGCAGGGATGGGGCTTTTGGAGCCTGGATTTTGCGGGAGCAGGAGGGGTACAGTCCGTGTCTTTGCCTCTGGCCCCCGAACTATGGACTGCTTTTCTTTTTGACCTGACGAGGACAACTGGAACTAGCCCTTTTAAAAACAGGTTTAAAACATACAACTTCTTTATATATTTGTAGATTTAATAAGGCCTTTAGTACCTAATGCTAAACTCTTGTTCATTTTTGGCTGCTTTACTTCTGCATGGATTGTTGTGATTTTAATCTGTATTTATTTCACTGCAAAGTGGTTAGGATACTTTTGGACCTAGACACCTTGCTAATAGAAATTTGGTTCATGTTTTCTTTGCAATTTTTAGTAATTAGATAGTTAAAAATTTTCTAAAATTTTCTAACCCCCCCCAAAACCCTACTCCAGAAAAACAAGTATCTTAATAGCCAAAGTGTTGCAATTATGATTAACTGTAACTTGTCACAATGTTCTTTCAATTATAAAAATGTCTTTAGAATACATTTTATGTTTTTATTTTTTCTAAAATACAGTGTATCAAGTTCCACTATCTAAACAAAAAGAGTAAATGTTATGTTGGATATTACAGTGTGGGGCTTCACGAGTAAATTCACAAACAGTCCGGTTATTCTTCCTCTTCTACTTTTTTTTCCTTCCTCCCCAAGAAGCACTGAGTGTGTATATGCAGCTTCAGAAGTTTCCTCCAAGCTCTTTTATGCTTTAATAGGTTTGTTTTGGTGGCAGTTTGCTAGGAGAATATGCTGCAGACATATTTTTTTTCCAAAAGGTCAAGCAGTCTCCTAACATGTCCATTGTGTATCATTGCAGTAAGAAATCCTCAATGCAAAGGAGAGTTTCATGGTTAAATTTAAAAAGATAATGATTGAAATCTTTTTGTTAGTGTTTTTGGGGTTTTGGTTTTGTTTTTTACATCTTTAGCACTGCTTTTGGAGAGCCAACTTTTAGCACAGTAGAAAGCAGGAAGCCCATTAATTAAAAATAACAAATGGCTAAAGGTAAACTTAGTTGATCACCTTTCCTTTTGAAATCCTGGTATTTAACTGTGTTTGTAAGGAACACAGTAACAAATGAATAGCCATGGCACTAATATGAGGACAAAGCAAAATTACCAATTACAGAAATATCTAGGGCTCTGGGCCTGAATGTTTGATTTCCCATATGGATCTTAAAAATGTATGCATAATTGGCTTCTAACTGTGCATGCTTTAGGAACATACTCAAGAATCAACTACAGATATTTTTTTCAGACACTGACCAAATATGTATTCACTTGTCAGCAAAAAATACATCATTCTGATCCTCTTAAACAGAAAGAAAAAAGAAAAGGAATCTTCTTCCAGTGCAGTGAAGTCGTAGTGTATTAAAAAAAGTCATATATTTTCACTCTCATACAGGAGGAAAGGGGAAAAGAGAGGAGATGCAACATTTAAGACACAGGACTAATCCGTGTTACCTCCTGCCTCATACTTGAGACCTACATTTTATTAATACACATCAAAATCTTTGCTGTGTTAAAGCAAATAGCTGTGCTACTCAAGCTCAGTTTCAGTGGAAAAAATTGTTCTTTATGGACAAAGAAAAATATAATTAGTCAAAATCAAAATAACGGTAAGATTTCACTTTTCTCAAAAATGTTGCAAAATACCCATGTGAGTGTGTCTCTGGGTCATTTTGAAGGAAAGAAAGACCCTACAAATTAGCAATAAATTAATACAGAAGATATTGATCAAAAAATCTTGTTAGCCTTTTCAAATGACATAAATTGGAGTAGTCTATAAATGTCGCAGCAAGCATTAGAAATAGAATTGTCATTGGCCACCAATGTGATTTAAAAAAAAAGTTATACTTTCCCTTCATGTTCCTGTTTTGAATAAAGGCAATATGCCTTAATATTCCCCCTTTAATTCAGTACAGATGAATTCCTACAACAGTTTGAATTTATTTATCAGGTGTGTTTCAGAAACTAAACAAAAGTCTCCAGCTGATTTAACAGCTGAGGCATTACTCGTCAGAATATCTGATTACTGGCATATTAAACAATGGAACAGACTAAACATGAAGCATTGCATCTCCCAATACATATAGTTTAATTACTACTAGTCGAACAAATACCAAGATGGCTTTACATCCAAAGTTTAATGCATGATTATGTAAGCAGAAATCCACAGTACTGATCAAAATGTTGTCCTTGTCGCATCTATGGCAGCATTTAAGTTTTCCTTTAAAATTTCTGTGTGCCTGTCTCATAATGGTTATGGGTCTCACACTCCTCATTTAAAACAATTGCAATGGCTGTGTTCAGGCACCCAGGCAGAAAAGCCAGCCAGAAACACAGGGAAAAACAATAAGTCTCAGAGGTGTGACACCTACCTGCTTCTTCCCTAATCAAACTCTGTCCACATGAAACCCCTGATTTCCCAGTGGTAACCCTTTAATTGTCAATACCCTAAATATATAGCTGTACTCATATAGAGAGCTGTCTTTAAAAAGGTAGTTGATATGTAATTTTGCCTTTTTCTTTCAATAGCTTTAGGCCAGATTTCCTTATTCCGAGTAATTGACTCTAATATATAATCTTAAAACAGAAGACAGTAAATTATTAAGACCTGATTTTTATGTTCAGACCACTCTTTCTTAATTACCGTGCAGTCTGAAAATATGATGGTATCGGAGTAGGAGTTTCATTTGAACTAATCTCCAAACAGGCTGTACACGGACTAGGGCTTCAGAATTTCCTTATGCCGCAGAAAAATTCCCTCTTCCCTTTCTAGCTGAAAACCCTGAGCAGCTGTAAACACCTCATGCTATCTAGAGGCTTGGCTCCCCTAATGCAGCCTGGTCATCTTAAGAATCTACTGGTCAAATGAATTTCAATGACCGGTAATCCAAATTTTCCTCAAAGCCTGCAGCACGGAGGTTGTTGTAGTTGGAGCATTTCTGCAGTTATGGCAAGGAAACGCTGTATTTCTTAATGTCCTGGTTCTCGATTTCTCACCCGCGTGAGATGTGGGTGACACCATACTCCGGGCATGTTTACGGACGTCGTTGGAGAAAGGGTAGGATGGAGACAACAGCTAGAAACTCCAACGCCACAACGCCATTACAGTATGTTTTCCTTTCCTTTTCCTTTCAATTCACAGTAAATTTCATTCCGGCTCTTAGAAATCATCATTCTTTCCCCCTTTTTATTTCAAAATGGTTGCATATTTTTCATTCACGAAAAGGTTAAAGGCGTTTCCCCATCGCAGGAGGGATTATCTTACCAGAGGATTCTGGGACTGCAGATGTATACTGCGGCAAAATCCTAAATTCATCGGCAAAAAAAAAATCATTTCCAGACCCCAGCTGCTAAAAATAATAGAATTATAGTAAATCATTGATAAGATTAAAACATAAAGCCATTTTTACGTTCCAAAGTGCTCTAAAACATGAGTCTTTTCTCTTAATTCATTTCTTAAATAATGCAAATTTTAAAGTAGCTTTTCTATCCCAAGCACGCAGCGCCATGAAATCGATAATTTTTGATCTTTTGGTTAGTAGGCAACATGGTGAGCTATTGCAGTGACTGCAGGCAGCAGACATGTTCTTGTCAGCTAAAAATTTTCATATTGTTTTTGAGTCCATGGAGATTTGTGGATGGGATACAGCCAGTTACAGCTTCAGCTTGCACTTTGCTGGGGGGACGTAAACCAGCACTGTTTTAGATGCGTGTATAGATATAGATATATGTTTTAAAAACAAGAAGCATTACTGGATTTTAAACAAAAAATTATGTAAAAAGAATGGCTGGTGTGATTATAATCGCATCATGCAGGGTCCACGGTTTCCATTTAGTGAAATTTCGCAGAGGGCAACTTCTTAAGAACATCCCTGCTGTGCAGAGTGAAAAGCATGAACAAACCAAAGACAGAATTCATCTGTGTTTATATTTTACAGACAATGAAAAACCTACTCTTTGTATGCCTTTTTTTCCACCTTATTATTTCACGAAAACTGCAGCATTTTCCCCACCCCCACCCGAACACTCACCACCCCAGCACTGCGGTGTTCGGTCTTTCTTTCTTTCTTTCTTTTTTTCCATCTCTTCTTCTTTTTTGCTTTCACAAATTCTGCACGCGCCATCTTTGTCTATTGTTACTCTTTTCTAATTTCTCTTGCCCATTCTCTTTCAAATCAGCTAATAAACAGAAGGCTAAATGCCTGATCAATGCTTATGTGTGGTATTCTCCCCATCTTTTTTCTTTCAGAGAAACAAAATTTTAAAAAACCCCAAAGCAACACCCCACGCCCCAAAATTTCTGTATTACCATAACCTGTTGTATACAGTGGTGATAAAAAACATTATTAACATAATAGCAACAGCTGCAGCCTAAATAGAAGCTATGAGATAATAAATGTGCTACAACAAATTAATTTGCTGCAGGTGCTTGTGCTCTGAACTGCGTAACCCAAGCCATTTCAAGTCTGAATACAATTATTATTCCCCCCACATGCTAAAACAAAGTGCAGAGTGAAATGTCCTGTTATTATAAATGTCTTGTCCTGTCCCCCGAACATTTTTGCCATCAGCAAAGAGTGGAAGAAAGGATTTTAAAACCTTAGTAGAAAACTGTGGCATTTAAAAATATTTAGCGAGGCTTCAAGTCATGTCCAGGCTTGAAGAGATAATGTCTGTTTAGACATTAATTTACACCTATTGTCTCTTAACCAGAGCTCTATGGGTACGGATGCAGCAAGGTGTTACATATGTGCAATTGTTAAGGCAGGGGCTGTAAACATCTCATTAGTAACAGATGCATATTTGTATGTGTTGGCTCCTCCATTTACTTCATTGCAGAGAAAAAAAAATCCCTTTGCAAATTGGCTTGTATAATAAGCAGGGATTTTTACTGTTTTTTCTTCTGGTAAATATAGTGTTGGTGGAAGCCAGTTACTAGTTACCTTACAGGCATGTACCCGTAGTGTGTTGCAGCATTCTTCAGACTATGAAGATGGGAAGTGGGATGAAGCCAAGTTGTTTCTTTTCATTTGGGCACCGTGTTAAAAAAATTAACCATGTGCTTTTTTCTTTACCTTTTCTTTTTCATCCCCCTTTTTTTTTTTAACTGCTCACAGACCTAATTGTCTGAAACCTGGTGAAAAGGCAAAATTAAGGGCTCAGCTGTGCTGACTGTACCAGCTTTTTCAGCCACAGCATACACGCAATTTTTTTCTGTTTTCTTTGCAAATGTAATTAGAGAACTTGTGTGTTTTAAAAGATTGATTATTCTCACAGAGTAACCTTGAAATGTTCTTTCTACAGTCGTGAAAAAAGTATCATATGTATCCTAAGAGAACTAATTCAACTAATGCCTTACACAGGACACTCATCCTCTGTGTTTTGGTGTAGCATTGTAGTGATCAGAGAAGCTCCACAAAACACTTGTGCTGAAGCAGGGCGGACCCGGTGCTGTCTGGGAGGGTGGTGCAGATAGAGAGGTGCACTGAAACCCCACCGGTTGTGCAACCCTCGGTGCTGGTGAGTGGTGCCTGCTCGCATAAGTCGGCCTGGGGAGGTCAATTGGATTACTCATGAGCAAGTGTGACGTTACACAACTTGTCCCTAAGCTAGAATTTGCATGTCTCAAATCCCTTTTACCCAAGGAAGAAAATGTATAATCAGTTAAGCAAAGATGAATATACTGTGCTAGTGAAAATTAGTTTGGTTTTAAGGCTGCTTTTGCATCAAACTCTTGTTTAGTTTTCTGCGGCTCCTTCATGTCTGCTCCAGAGATCTGATTTTTAAGTTATTAGTTGGACTTAGCTTCCATCTGTGTCCATAGGTATTTTCTCAGAGTAACAACTGGGATATGAATTCCTAAAATTGAGGCATTCATCTCCATAATGGTTCATGGTAATGTGTCTCCCAGTCATCATCCAAGTGAGTAAATAGTATAGCATTTCTGCATATGAAGCACAGGGTGAAAATGTGCTTTTGCAAATGTCTGTGAAGGTATTTGCACAGCGCAATCAGCGTCTCCTTTCTCCTGAAGTAAAGCTGGTCCTACAAATGAATAGTGCTTTAGGCTCTGTCCCTCAAGATTTAAGAGGCAGATTCATATTCATATTTATACTCTTACAGGATGTCCATCTGACTATTTCATCCAAGCATTGCCTGGCTTAGGTTGTCAGGACCGCATCTCACAGGGTAGGAAAATACCTACCAAAACTGGATATCTGATATCAAAACTGAAGCAGGACTGAGGGGCAGGTTTTCAGGTTATTTAGACAGCTCGTGGAGTACTCCATACTGTCCCTTGCTCCTGCTAGCAGGTGCTTTTGCAAATTTGCTGTCTGCCAAGTAAAATGACTTGCTTGGCATACATCAGGAAAACTGGGAAAAATTGTGGTTGACCTAGACCTAACCAGCAGAAATACCATTGTTGGAGAACAGTGACTTTGCACAACAAAACATTACGTGGTAGGAGTCATGAGTGGCTTCATTAAGAAAGCATATGCAAATACTTTTAGAAGTATTATACCACCTGATTGATTTAATGGAGAGGGGAGAGTAGGTACATCAAACTGTTTATTTTCAATTATAAAGCACTCCTCTCTCAGAAAAGAACAGAAATGAAGACTAGGAGATCTGATAGCTGGCTCTAGAGAAAAGCAGGTAGGTAAGTGCAAGTCGACCTGTACAAAACAAATGGTGTGACTGGCAACTTTGTATTGCTGTATGTATGACTGTAACAAAGCAGAGACTATTTTTCGTTCGTGGGCTAAGGTGACTCAAGATCAAGCTTTATTATGAGTGTTGAATGTGGGCCTAATTCTCTGTGGTGCTGAGAACCCAATCCAGAAAGTATTTGTTGAGAATTAAGGAAGGCCAGTAGGAGTACACTCTTTAAAAATTAACAAACAAACCAAATCCGAACTGAGTGATTGTGTTGACACTTGTGATATCTGGTAATATCTGCCCTTCTGCATAATTATAAATTTTTTTTTTGTTGTCTCACCTCAGTTTCTGCAAGCTGTTCTTACATGGGTTCCATTTCTGCAAGCGTATTCTTCAGCACTAGAATTATGATCATGAATGCATGAGTCTGAAGCCCTTTCCCGAGCTGTGATCATCCACAGACTCACCTGTGTTCATTGTTGGGGATTTTATAATAATGTTTTGTGTCAGTATTTGCTATTGAGCCGGCTCTGCCTTTTTCTGTACATCCACCTTTCTCCCTGAGAACTACCAGAGAAGTGTGATTTGACTGAAACCGTTCCAAGAGACATTGCCATTTACAGCAGCGTCACTGGCTGTAATTTGTCAGGCAACATCACAGGGCTGGAGGGGAGACAGCACATGGACATACTGCTACATGTGCCCAGGGCTCCCTGCAGCCCATGCCCAGCCAGCCCACTCACCAGTTTGGAGAGGGCTGTGCCACATCTCGGGACACAGGTGCTGTATGACTGGAGGTTTTGGAGCTGGGACACGTGTTCACAATTTCTGAGCTCTTTTTTTGCCCTTCTGCGGGGCTCTCTTTCTTTGCATCAGATTATCTTCAGCACAGAGGGAAGGCTTGGAAAGTGTCTTTGTATGAAGGTTTTAGCTCTGGGCACCAAAGCCTCTAGAAGCAGGAGACTGGAAAGGGCTCTGCCAACTTTGCTAACAGATTTATGTATTCCTATGTAGGTGCCCAGTGCATGTGAAATATTGTGGGGCAGAGACGAAGCTACTACTGTTTCTGAGAAACCCTAATTGAGAAGGCTGTGTTGGCAACTATTTCCTCCTCATAAGCTTCTTCCCTTGCCTTCCCAGTCTTGCTCTGTTTGCCACTGCCTTTCTTAGCCTTTCTTTTTCATCAAGTTCTTGCTCCCATTTAGAAGCCATGCAACTTCTCAGATTACTGGGGCTTTTTTTTGAAGCTGGTTAATGCTGCTGCACAGTGGAGCTACTCTGCCATAGTAACAACATGGTGAGTCTTCTGATGTGGTGCATGGTACTAAGGGACTCGAATATGGCCAAGTTTGTGCTGTGGAGGGAAGAAGGAGCTGATCAGGAGGTCTGTTATGGGAGGGATCTGCAGAGTGAATGGGAAAATCCCAGCAGGAGAAGGGTGAACCTCAGCTGCCAACACGTCTCCTTTGAAGATCTCCACAACCAGAGAGAGAATCAGGTTGCCAGCAAACGCTCTCTTACCAAAACATCCTGCTCCTAAAAAAAAGAAAATGGAGCATAGATTGCCGAGGGCTTTTTGTAGTCACCCTTTCACCTTGTGAGTCTCCCATCCTGCCACTTCACCATGGAGCAGTTCCTTTTAAGGCTCTGCTGTAGCTGGACTGAGGGAGAGGGCACATTCTCCACTTATGTAACTCACAAACCTGCTCGTTGCATTTAGGATCCAAAGCATTTTTTGGAGGCACCGGAAATAGCCAGCACCTGAGTTTTAATTTGCTTTCAAACCCATTTGTTTCTAATATGTTGTCACACCAGGTAACTAGCAAATTTCACCCCTGTGTATTGTTTTGTAAACTCTTAGGCGGCATTATTCAGTGAGTGACTGTACAAATTATACTGTCAAAGACAGCAGAAGGATGATGTTCTGAACAAGTGAAAATGGGTGAAAAATTAAAACTAATGAAGTTTTGGCATGAATTTTCCAAATAATGGAGGCTTGAGCAAGAAAAAGGAAGAAAAGTTTTTGGTATGGGCACAGATAAATATGAGTTTCACGTTTTTGAGAAGTACAGATGATCCAAATCTATTCATTATTTGAAATTCATATCTGGTCCTGTCCAAGAAATGTAAAAACTGATACTGACTTATAGGAATGTCCCTCAAGACCTTTATACACCTACATTCTGTTGCTTTTCCTTTCATCCTCTTGTCAGTCAATACTTAACCCTTTTGGATTCTGACCTTTTGGTACTGTGAGGGCTCGGTATGGAGCTGATCAGATACTTAAAAGGATATTCTTGCATATTTTCACAAATCAAAGCATCACACTTGGTTTACTGTGATTTGTGGGTTATATTATTGCAAATACACAGGAGATTGTTCACTGAGGCATAAGTGCCTCAAAATCTTCACTAATTTGCTTCACAAACCTTATTTATTTGAAAATTCATCACATACATTTATTATTTTTTTATTCTTTTTTGGATATTGAATCAGATGTCTAAAAAGAACCCCATATCAAATCAGCAAGTGTAGAAGTTTCCATGTGATTTGCACAGTCATTGAGTCCCCATAAACAGTCAGAGCAAACAGTTTGGAAAAGAATAAAAGGCTTGTGAGTAAGTACTGATATAATTTTTAAAAATCCTCTGACCTAAATGGTAGTAAATGTGTAAAATAATGACTAAATAAAAATATTCAATGATATCTTCACATCTAAAACATTTTTAAGTATGTACCAGTCTCAGGCTTATAGTAATATCCTTTACTGTTGCCTAGTTTCAGGAGTATAAGGAAATTGTTACAGAAAAGGTGACAATAATACATCTTGTTGGAACTGAGAAACAAAATGAAGCAGCTGTACATCAGAGAGAAAATCTGAACCAAGAGACTGATAATGAGTGTAGCAAGTAATTTTTCTTGCTTATGGGTGGAAAAGCCAGTGAAGTCTCCATTTGAAGACAAAGCACACAGTAATATGATCATAAAAATCTCCTAATGGGGACTATGTGATGTTCAGTAAATGTATTCCTTTCAATACATCTACATGCAGTCTTTCAAGGTGGCCTCGAATGGTGCTGGGGATACAACAGTGTCGGCGTAGCTGGCTATGGGCAGAGCCGAGCCTCCTGTTTTGTCATTATTGCTGTTATTTGTGCTGTTATTTAGTGTGTATATTGCAGCAGCTTCTCAGAAGCTCAGAAGAAAAATGTCACCCGTTTTTGTAAGGCAGTGTGCAGGCATTGCTAAGGCACTGCCTGTGCTCTGAAAAGCCTGCAATTGATGGAAACGAGTGACATTCAGAGGGTGGGGATGCGAGTACCATAATTATAGGTGGGGCTGCTAGTATTACCTGTTATTAAGGGCTTGCCCGACACTTCCCATTTTAAGACCTGTTTTTGGTGGTTTGTAACTGCTTAGTAAACTTCAACCACTTGTCTTTTACTAGACTTCTGTCCTTGGCTGCCAGTGCTGCTCAGTCTTTATTAACATCCTGATTTACTTCATTTAGGCTTGGGGGATGGCAGGGTTGGGTCTGATGGAAGGAGCAGCAGCTTAAAAAAAAAAAAGGCAAAGAAATCTTGTCATTGCGCCTTTCACTGTTTACCTGAAATAAGAACTCAAATATTACAATCTCATTCTGTTTCCTTCTATTCCCCCAGCTGTCTGTCTGCATCCCTCTCTGAGCCCTTGTCTTAGATTTGTCTTTCTGTTCTGCATTTGTACAATACCTTACTCAGCTGAGTGCTGGTCCGTGACTGGTACACCTATAAGTTACAGCAGTCCAAAAAAATACTCTGGTTTAGCATAGGACAAGTGCTATTGGGAGGCAAAGAAATATTCCGTGTCTAGAAATCCTTCATGGTCTCTTCCTTATTGATTGTGACTCCCAAATTACTTACCTTTCCCCTCATACTTGGAGTGCTGGAAATCTTTCATATTCAAATATAGTGACTTTTCTTGTGAACAACAGCTCCTTTTAGTAAATGTTGTTTCTAAAAATAAAGAGGCTGTTTCTCAGGCTCTAAACAGAGACACGGTGCTGTTTGGGGATCGAGCTGAGCTTATTCCTTTTGCCCGTGTTTTTGGAAGCAGCACAGAGAGGAAGGGAATGAGCCACTGAGTTCATATTTCCACTGGAAGTGCAAAACAGAGGGCCAGGATTCATTAGGATTGTTATACTAAGTCAATATGACCTTTCCCTTTGTATTTTGCTTCCTTCAATTGATTTGAAATTGGACTAAGCAGTGAGCACTGTGTTCAAGACTTGTGGATTTTTTCACCAAAGGTCAATGTCTTCAACAGTGGGGGGATCATTGTTTCAATAGTGATTTTTGTGTTACACATAAAGCCTCACAGGACATTTCAGTCACCTCCTTTATAGTCAGTATTTTTCACCCCCATTAAACTAAAGAGTTGACAAAATCTGACATGATTTGGCCTTTTAAAATAAATGCAAAAATCACTGGATTTTCGTTACATGAAGTTTTTAGCATTGTGTTTTCCATACCTGAAGCCCAATTCTGCAAAATGTTTCAGGTTCTTTTGCTTCAGTTTTAATTTTAATTATGAGCGCTTTTGTCCCCCAGTGAACATCCCTGACATTTGCAGGGTCTGTCCCTACATTTAACCAAGTCCATAATATAAAAGTTTGAAGGCTGAATGTTTGAAGCTGTTTCTGTTGGGATTAAAGATGTTTTCCTAAGTGCAGACCTGTGTTCTCCACTTGTAATCTGGTTATGGACCATGTAATCTATGGCACACTTTTAGAGTGTAATAATATGGAAAAATCCTTGACCAAAAAAAGCAAGCAAGCAACACTAGAGCTCAACAAACCACAAATGTGCTTCGAAATCTGAGTGTGGGCAGACCCAAGAGCATGCAATGCATCCTGCAGAGGGCAATTTTCCGCTGATTTAAAAAACAGACAAACAAACAAAAACCAAACCACCACACCCTCTAACAAATCTGATTTTACCTAAGATCTTAATGTGGCTGTGATTTGTGATTAATTTATTCTTTCATTCTCAGATAACCTCTATTAGCTTTCGATGATGTAGCAAAATACACCCCCCTACCCTTCTACCCCAGGCTTTTAAATCAGCCCACAGTCCTTGCTCACATGTCCACCAGCTGAAAAGACAAAACTGTTTTTCAGTTTTGGACCATACTCTTCACACATACACATGTATAAGACTCCTGCAGGGCCGGTGGGGTACATTTCACATTGAGAAAGAGAATTTTGATTGAGAAGAGAATACAACCCTGACTGGTGTTTTTCCTAGGATCAGGTGGAGAGATGGTGCTTACAGGATACGGTTTGCTGGCACCATGCCAGGCTCGTGCCAGCTGCTGCGAGTGCACAGAATTGTAGAACTGTTTAGGTTGGAAAGGATGGTAATAAACCAATTTCTATGCAAAAGAGCTTATTGCTAATAATTTCTGCCAGCTTCTAACCATTGGGTTAGTTTGGGGGTTTTTTAAAGCACATGTTTACAAGAAGTATTTTATTTTTTTACTGCAGTCTTTTAGTGTAATGCTAGTGGTTATCAGCTCCATCTGACTCATCCAGCCCAGAAACCAACTTATGCTGTTTTCTAATGACAAAAGCTAAAGTAAAAGATAAAATAAAATGTATTTCCCTGAACAACTTGATTTTTCCTCCTAGCTGGAATTAATGTGAACAAATTTCACAGTAAGCCACAGAATCTGTGACGAGCCAGGCTGTAACCATTTGGACTCTAGTTGCATCCCGCTGGGATGGGGCACCAAATGTTAAGTGAATTCAAGCAGACACGAGTCAAACTCTTTAGAAACCACCAACCCTACAGTGATGATCTCATCTTCCAATGCATCAAGGCACTCTTGAAGAGAATTATTTTGCCAAAGCGTGTGTTTTGAGTTCTTCCAGTGAGATGCAATAGCTAGAGGTGTGATGGGAGATCCCTGTGAGCATTAGACAATCTCAGACAAATTCCGTGCTACAGCATTTTTTTAATGTTATTTTTTTTTAAGAATAAGAAGGAAAATAAGGAAAAAGAAATGTGTGGCTGGTAATATATTTCTGTATCACAAAGGAAACATCAGAGTTGGCGCAGACCATCAGAGGGCCCTGGGGGCTAAATTGTTCATAAAGACCAAAACTTACCACGACCTGGTCTTTCTTCCATGGCAGGGCTGAGTGGGATGGAAGAACCTGAATTTCTTGCTGATCCTATATGTGGCTAGACAAGTCTTCACCAGCAATCTCATGTCTTTCATGAGCTTGCAATCCACATTAACATTTTAAAATAACAAGCAGTAACTGTGTGAGCTTCCAAGCTTTCCAAAAGCCTATTTATAGCCTCATATATTCATATACTGACAACCAAATTCCTACAAACGCTGACATCCCCAGCAAATTTTATTAGGGGAGCCTCTGTTGGATACCCAGCCCCAAATGACACTTCCCATTCTAGAGGGCCACTCAGACAGTTGCATCTTTGCACTCTGGCTCTCATCCAAACAATCTTCGTTCAAGTGGGTAGCACCAGATTTATTCCTAGTCAGTATGACAGAAGAAAGCTGGCTTGGTTTCTCCATTCAGGCATACCTGAAGCTGTTACCATGCCCAGCATTATGGTATCAAATGGGAGTGGAATTTGTTTGGCACCTCACCTAGCATAACCTATGACTGTCTTCTGAAACATCAATTTTGAAAGGAAAGTCAACAAAAACATGTCTGATGCTACTGGGGGGGTGCCCCCTCTTAACCAAAATTTCTGTAAAGGGGGAAGAGAAAGGAAAGCTGAGTGGGCTTCAAGTTGTGGATTAGGAAGCCAGAGGTATTGCTGTGTTTAACTCATCTGATCCTTTTCTAGAAGGAATCTAATCTTGAATTTAAACATTCCCAGAGCCAGGGGATCAAGCAAAACATTTGGGAGGTTCTTGTATTAGTCAAACATCAACACTTCTAAATTCTAGACTGAACTTGTCCAGTTTCAACTTGCAGCTTCTGGGTGTTGTTACTCCTCAGTCTTCTGTACCACGCAGCCCAGTATAAAATTCTGTTCTTACAGACTGATCAAATCCAGCCCTTCATTTTCCCTGTGATAAAGTGTCAGTCTTTTACTACACCACACCTACTCTGCTTTACAGCTCATTAACACCCTTCTAGCCCACAGACACCAGGATGGGATGAAGTGGCTGCATCTAAACTGTGCCTGAAATACTTAAAAGATGATGTGGTGGGCTAATGCTGTTTGGCTTGTAGACCAGCTCCTCACATCCACATGACAGCCACTAGGACACCACGTCGTGGAAGGCTGGTGTTCCTCGTTAGGAACACATATTCTGGCATCCCTTAGGTGTCCATGATCAGGCTGTCACTGCTTTCCAGGACAGAGTCCCATATTCTGTAGTGACCTCCTACAGTCATAGTGTATTTACATCTTTATATTGGGGTGGATTAGAAAACGTGTTGTTTGCTTACTAATAGCTCACCCTGCATCAGTGACCTCTCTTCTTGCTTCACCCCCAGCCTTTGTGTCACCTGCCAAATTTCTCAGCAAGGATTTAGTATTTTTTTCCAGGTCACTGATAAAAATGCAAAGTAACTCAGCTGTTTTTGTTGGCAGAAAGGGCCCATGGGACTGTCCCTTGCAACTTGTGGGTTCTTAAAAAAAATGGGTTTCTTATTATATCAACCACAAACTTCCCCCAAAGGTAAACTGCCTAGGAAATGACTCCTATCAGTATCCCACTGGTATTCCAGAGTATAGCTCTACTGCACAGGGAGAAGAGATTTACGCATATTGAATTCACTGTTACTACTTTGACAAATAGTGCAGTCCCTCAGAGCTAGTTCCTGCATAATCACTTCTGTATGTTTTTTACTGACCTTAGAAACATAGCTGGAGATAAGAATGGTTGAGAAGATGGAAGACAGCTTACCAGACCCTTCTTTGCTCGGGGCTGATACAGGCTGCCTGGAAACCATTAAAAGATGTGCTCCAACTTCCAGTGTTTTCTTCAGTTTTGTAGTGACAAGGACACCCTTTTAAGGATTTGGGTTAAAAGAGGGATTTGTTTTGGAGGAATGCGAAAGGAAGAAAATGTGTTTTTATTTTGCATAACAGTCCTAACGGGTATCTCTGTGTGTGTTTTAATCATGATATGGACAGATCTGCCTCTGTGATGCTTTCATGTATCAGTAGCTATACTGAGGGTGTCAGGCAGGTCTGCAACCCCAAACAGAGTAAGTTTAACAATCAGCTGAAATGGGAGCCAACGTTATCTTGTTTGAGACATTTTAATGCCTTATCTTTAAGAGCTTGAATTAAAATTGTGATAACTCCATGTTGCCTGCTCCTTTCGATTAAGCATTTTGCAGAACTGTGTTCATGCTGTGATTACATGTCTGTGAGTATCAGTGACTTTTGCTCCCCAGCATGTTCTCGAGAAGCACATGTCTTGACATATCTAAGTGCCATCAAAACAAACTTTGTAGAACTATTTATTCTTTATTACTTTGAGTCCTTCTCCTCCCATTTCTTTCAAATATGGGATTTTTTTGTCTGGATTTCCAGATTCTCAGAAGCAGCAAAGTCAAATAGATGAGATCTGCATTTTTCTTTAAAGGTGAGGGTTACCTGACAGATCACATAGTGGGGTTTTAGCTAATGGAGCTGTGGTAGTGTCAAATGCATTTTGAGTCTGTCTTTGAGAGGAATATAATGGAGTGGACTGAAGGCTCTGCAGACAGTAAAGGCTATGCATGTGTTAGCAGTATGGATTCTCTGTGGTGCTGCGTCTTCAGGGTTACTGTGTAAAAGTGTTTCTAACATTTTGGAGGGTTACAGCATGAAGAAATCTGAGCAATTGCATTTACCAGAGTCTGTCAACAAGTTATTTGAAAAACAAGGACTGGGCTCTCAGATCAGATTGGTTTATTTATCACCAGAGCACATTAAATGCCCATGTAATATACAGGGCACACACTCAGATCTTTTCTGCTAAAAATGAGATTCAGTCACAACTTATACTTCATTTTTCACACTCCAGCAAGTGTGCACCAGCATGCAATTTTAAGACTTTGGGAGAGAAATGATAGCTGGATAACACATTTAACTTGATTTCAGTTTTTTCAATGTCCATATGTGCTTCTCCCTAGTATATACCATATCTGTTCCAATACCTAAATGCTAGCAGACATGGAGATACAATTGAGATATCTCATGCCCCACATAAACCCCCCCCACATTAAATAACATACTGCTAATTCACACTCCTTAGAGACCACCCAGTGTTTCCAGAGCTGTTGTATAACTACAACTATTATTTTTTGCAACATATATGCAAGTGCATTAATACTGAGTAAAACTGAACTGTGATTATTGAAGGCCACACACAAGAATACATTGTACTGTTTTGTTTATTAACTTAAAGAGATCCCAGCCTGACTAAACATTAATATTTTTCGGTGGTTTGCCCATGATTAGTGCCTCACTGGGGTTCTACTATAATTTAATTCATTATGAGCAATGTCATTTTATCAGTAGCATGCCACATGTATTGCCTGCGCATTTTCTTAAAGTCTAATTAACCTTCAATATCACACGGGTTAGTTAGTGTTGAAGGCTTGAGTGTTGGGGTTGTTTTAGCTTGTGTTTTCTTTTAACACCGACCTTTTCAAATTCCCTCCTAGATAATGGGATATGACTTTTAAATGGAAGATATTGCTTTCAAAATGATTCAACATAATAAGAGATAAAACAACTGAGGAACTGAAAAAGCAAATAGTGCCTCTGACTTAAAAGGAAAACAACTATCAGTGCCCCTAGCGATTGTCTAATTTGGAGACATTTGAAAAAGACAGGTCTTAAGGGGGAAAAAACCTCTTAAATTGAACACCACTGCTTCAGAGTTGTGAGTTTCATCTGGCATGAATTAAGAAGGGTGCAGATAAACAGTGTCTGATGTAAAGCTTCACGGCGCAGATTTAACCCACCAGCAAATTTTAGCAGGAGGAATGAACTCAGGCTGGACCAACATTCTGCTTTGTGTGGCCGTGGCAGCTCTGATCCCACATTACCAATCTGAACATGAGGACTTGGCTTGTACTGGGGGAAGAATGGTTTTGATTGCAAAAAAAAAGCTGGAATGTGCCCTGCTCTAAGTCGCTGTGCTCAGGCCACATCAGCTACTGGATTCAAACATCTCAAAAAGACCCATGGCTCCTGTGGCATAGTCTCCTCCAGCTCTCCTCCCAGCTGTTGCACCTTCAAAAAGATCTGGAGGATCCAAACTGAGGTGGTGATGGATGTTTATCATTCTCGGGAACCATCACTGGGAAATGCTGTGGCTCTGGAAGCCAGATCTGCTTTTAGAGTAGGGTGGGGAGATCATTTTATGAAGACAGCAGCCTTCAGCATGTACCAGGAATAGTTATGACCTCTGCATTGTTTTGACAAGTCTCCAGATTTTATTTACAGTATTTGCTTGGTACTGCTCTCCCCACCCTCCCTCTTTTTTAAAGAAAAGATGTCTGGATCTTTTGGTGGTAGAAATACCTGGAAACCATTTCCTTAGCATAGTACAAAGGCTCAGATAACAGAAAGCAAATAGAAGAAATATAAGTGTACTTATTTGTGAGTTTTAATGTTATTCATTTAAAGCAAATTTGCTGATCATTTGAAAACTCAGTTGTGATCTGTGAAGGCTCAGGGTTTCCAATACTATTAGCATACCCACTGAAGAGTTTCAGCTGATAAAGTTGCGAGTGGTGTGCTCTCTGGTATGCTCTCTCAAGGGAAAGTCAGGCTCAGGAGATGAGGTTTGGCTTCATTTACTCCATGTGACCTTAGACTGCTGCTTAAAACAGTCTGCTCTTTGTTTCTCCAGCTGTCAAATGAAGATAATGATTCTTACCCATTCTTAGGACAGCGCTTTGAAATTTATAAATGAAAATATTATTTATATTCGAGAGGTTCCCAGACAAGGAAAATGAATGATTTCCATAAATGAAATGTGTTTCTTACTTATATTCCAGTCTGGAATGTCATGTCTAGTCTCTGGCACTAACACACACTGCAGACCAGTGTGAGATACTAGTACTTACCGTAATTTTATATATAATGTTCCTCTCTATAGCAGGTCTCTGTGCATAATTTTCTGCATGTGCCTATATATGTGTGTATAATAGATACGCAGAATTCCACTTGAAGTGAACCTTTCCCATCTCATGTTCCTGGGGCTGACCGCCTTTCTAATGCTCTCAGATAGCAAAGCTGGTAAATATTTTGTATGACTTTAAAAGGTCAAAAACTCTATCAGTCTGTTGCCTAGTGAAATATATACACTAAATATATTACTAGTTAAAAGGATGATGTAATGTTTGTCACAGGAGGATGCCAATACGTTTACCTTAGTACAATATTAAACCAAGGTCCAGTCTGCATAATTCTGATTTCTGTCCAAACTGGAACAAAATACCTTTGGTTTCTGTCCCAGTGAACCTCTCTGGAGGAGTGATCAGCTGCCCAGGGAAAAGCTCTCTCTTTTTTCAAGATCAGAGCATTGTACTGGGCAACAGTGCCTCTATGAAAGAGTCTAATAAACAAGATGACGTGATCTATTGCTACCTGCAAAATGGCAGTTGCACCTTCTTCCCCAGCTAATGGACCAGACTGGAAGCTCATCTCTGCTTTCTGCTTAAGTTAGCTCTGTTGTTGTGTGGGGACTGCAGCAAGTAACAGGAGAAATGTGCGCTCAAAACCCATGGCCAAATACACCAGATGGGGACCCAAATCAACTCACGTCGCCTAATCTACAACAAAGTCTGTTCAGTGTGGAGAACCAATTGTTTGAAATCAACAGAGATTTAATGACCTGTGTAGGTAAAATGATCCATTCTGCCAAAAAGCAGAAGGTGCTAACAAAGCCTGCTGGAGCGCTGGAGAAGAGAGGGCATCTTGGGGAGGATGATGAGCATCCTGCAATGAGATACAATTAGGCTGCAGGGGGTCAGAGCAGGAGCCCTGTTAGGCCAATACCTGAAGTCACTGCTGAATGTCTGCAGTGTCAAAGGGTGGCACGTCTGTCCATCAGAGGATCTGAACTTTTTTTTCTTACTGAAGAATCCACCTCCTGATTGAAGCCCTGGGCCTGGATAAGGAGGAAGGGGAAGATGCTACATGAGAGGGCATGGCAGAGAAACTCTGTGAAAGCAACATGGCCAGGGAGATTTTAGCAGACTTAAACCCTGCACAAAACCGATCTAAACACCATTTCTAGTAGATCTGAAGAGTTTATCCAACACTATCATTAGAGACTGCAGCTTAGGAATACTGACTGATTTCTTGTTTACACTGTGTAATGTTTCACTGCCCCAGCCAGGCACAGGTGAGGCTCGAAGATATTTAGCACTGGAAGCATTATGAGGCCCTGTGGTGCACGTCAGGAATTATCTGGCCTTTGGCCAAATAGTACAGACAGTGGGGCATATTTATTACTAATTGTCTTGTAACACCCTATCTCTCATTAAAGTTTCTAAGTCAGTGCAAGTAGAAATAAGAGAGACCCACTAAGCCATCTAGTCCATCTTCTGTCCAGTGCAAGATTACTCTCTTGAGTACAATCACTTGTGCTCTGCAAGCATAGTTTAAATGTATCAAGAGATGCATCACTTCATTTATGAGAGTAATCAATACCGTAAAAGACCTGTCAATAAGTTTTCATTTCCTTTTACATTTTTGCCTTTACAAATATCATCCTGTTGTAAGTTATGCCCACTGGTGTTAATAAACCTTCCAACATAGGTAGATGCTATTGGAGCTTCCCCTGTTCCTTGCTTAGCTGATACACACACCTTTAGGGCCAGACTTTTACACACTTGCCCATAATATTTTGCTTTGTAAGTAGGCCTGTTAAAATGTAGGGGAAAAGGATAGAATAAAAATTAAAGTGCTACTCCATGGGAATAAAAGGTGCCCCAATCCACCCCTAAACTATTTTAATCTTACCGTAAAGTCAGCCCAGACAATCCCTTAGACACTATTGTTGCTCTCCCTGAACCTGCCCTTTTAGATGCTAATAAGGTACCCAGGAGTGAATTTAGTATTCCTAGTGTGGTCACACCAAAGCCATATGGAGTGGAATCTTTTCTTTCCTTTTCCAGGAGGTGATGTCTTTGAATTTGCAGCCAAAAATTTTCCTTTCTCTTTTTTTGCTCAGTCACATTTAATACACTCTCTACTATCACCCTCAGGCTTCTTTCAGCATTACTTTCCTCATTTTCCCTTCTGAAGAATAACTGAGATTTGGATTATTTTCCCTAGATGTCTAGGCTCAAATTTCTTCAAGTTGAGAGTCCTTCTGTTTTTTTGCTTACCATAGGTCATATCATGTCATCAGCTATTAAGCACAATTCTAAATGTGGATTATAAGTTATGGATTTAATTTTCATTGATTTTCAAGGAGGAGGAAGAAACTGACAATTACCAACATGTCTGAATTTAAATTCCATTCCTCTCATCATCATCAGAAATAATGGCAATTTTATTCATCACAGCTTAATGTATCTTATTTCAGATCAAATATTTTCACAAATATACAACTGAGAAATTGAAAATCTTCTCCTTAATAATCCAGAAAATAAATCCTTTAAACCTTTAGTCATAGCCAAATGAGAAGTAGAAGATGGTATATTTAGGGTGTACAATAATTAAGTCTCAAGGAAAACAAACATGGGAGTACTCTTTAAGATGGGTTAAGATTGACTTGGAGAAAATTGTAGTCTAGTAATTACAATTCATTCTCAACTCAGGATGCTATGTTGGGCTGTTCTATATATAAAGTGTTTTAAACTAAATTTTCCACTGATGTAAACTGAAAAATTAATCCAATTGAACTATACATTCTCTAATGGGTGAAGCAATTTTGTTCTGTTCTTGCAAAAGTTGAAATAATGTACAAAGATGTTGTTGGTTACTAAAGTGCTGCAGAAAAAAAAAGTGTTACACAGGGAAAAATTCTCCACTCAGTTGTACCTAGAGGGAAAATTCATTAAAGTTGTCCTTGTGAAGTTGAACACAGTTTGCTGCTTTGCCTGGATATATTGAAACACAAATAATTCACATTTTAGCTCCATTTCAGAAGGTTCCGTTCCTGGCCCCAAAATTTCTTCTGCTTCAGATTAGTTCATCAGATTGGATTGCATTTTCTCATGTAATCAAACTGATACATGCCCTAAGTTCCTTTGCAAAGGTATTATGTGAAGATGGAAGGATGTAAATCCACTTGAAGGAGACTGCTGAATTAACTGTGTATCAGCAGGCAAACCACACCTGTTTATAATCTCTGCGTGCACATTGCCTGGTATGGAGCAATTCCCAGCACTAGGAATCAAATTGGGAGGGGTTGGGAGGGAGGGAAGCTACGAAAAGCTAGAAAAATTTTGGAATATTTGAAATGCTGATTCGATGTCAGTTCTCAAGCATTTTGAGAAATAAGCATTTATACTTTGGTGAGTGGTGCTGTTAATTGTTTGGCATTCCTATGCAGTATTAACTGAAATAAATCAGAATTTACAAGGAAATTGCATAGTTACTCTTAGATCTTGCTAGACCCTGGTACATTTTTGGTGCAAACTTTTTCACCAAAATGTGTGGGTTTGTGTGAAATGATTTTAAATTTCCAGCCTTCTTGGGTCTTTTTTTTTTCTACAGAAAGCAAAACTGATAAAATATCTGAATGCTTCTAAAAGTGGCTCTTCAAAAAGTTGATTCAAGTCCAAATGTCATTCAATAGCCATAGTAAAGAGCCAGAATTGGGCATAAATTTTCTCAAAACAGTTCTGTGCAGCTTCAATAATTGTAACAGGGGATCTCCAGAGTGTTGCTCTATCTCCACGCCATGGAGGCACATCCCTTTCTTCTTCAGCTGTTGCTGAAGTTGGTATTCTTCAGACACAGAGAGAGATTTGGTTGTAACAGTTTTCACTGTTGAAGATAAATCTAGTTTTTGGGTTGATCAGCTCATCTCACACCTCCATCTTTACAAAAACTCAAGACCAAACATGTAAGATTTTCTCAGACTTAATTTTTTTGTCTCAGGTGTCTTCAGCATTTCATGGGCTATCCTTATATCCTCAGCCAGGTGCTTTGCTGGGGTCCAGTCTGCCACGACAGTGTTGCATTTTACTGGACCTGGTTTGACCAAACCCAGTTCAAATCCCTCCCAGGCCCAAGTGGGGCAGCAAGATGAGGGTTGTTTCCTTGGCCCAGCTACCCTGGGTGGGTGTCCCGGGCAACTGTGTTGGCAACCACCCCAGTGGGGATGGAGGCACCCCACTGGCTGTGGGGGGACACATTGGCTGTTGTCTACAGCACTTTCAACACTGTCAATTAGCTTTCTTCCCAAGGGAGTTATATGAGATGTGCTGAAAAGAGTTGACCTCAACAGGTATTTTATTCTAAGATTCCCACCAAAGGGTTTCCTCCTTCCCCACATCTTTCTATGGAGGAGGCCTCCCACAGATGTCTGGGTGAAGTCTTAGACTAGATCCAGTTTCAAAAATCAATTTACTTTTCTTTTTCTCCAAGTACTTCCAGAGTGTGAGATGATTACATCACTCCAAAAATTTCAGTTCCTGACTTAATAAGCCCACATGGTTTGAGACACGAAACACTGACCATTACAGAAAACCTGATAACAAAGGGTAATGATACAACACAAGCATTTTAAATTAACACAAGTTACGCAGGAACAGACTCATTAGGATGCTGTGTCTCAGTTTTAAGGAAATTCTCCCAGAGACGGGAGGTACTGGAATCTGTCCTTTAATTTGCCCTACTTTGTCTGATTCTTCCTCTTTCATATGCTAACTTCCATTCCTTTCCAGGAATATAGACAATTTTGCATATTCAAAACTTTTAGAAAAGTATCTAAACCATTTGTTATTTACCCAGGCCAGATCTAACACAGAAGTTTCCAAGTGGTGATGAACCTAGTAGCCAATACAGCTAAGCAATAATTAACAACAATAATTAAAAAATATATTGCAATAATACAAATGTAATAATGAAATAAAAATCCAAACCTAAGCTGGGAAAATGGAAAGGATAATTACAGTCCAAATGGAGGCTTGTGGAGGATCGTGGATGGGAGAGCTTGAGAGAAAGGCCTGATAGAGAATGGGAACTGACACATCTGAAATGGAGTGATTTGGAGTAAAACCATGGCAGGGGGTGGAACCTTGCAGAATGGGAGTAGCAGCCTCTGGGTGCAGTCTCCACTGCTGGTGCAGGTTTGGCTGTGCCCTCAGCACTTGGTGCTCTGGCTCATAGTAGAGCCCTACTGGGAGTCCATGGGAGCTTGTTCCACTGGGGTGGGCTGGGCTGGGTACCCAGCTGGGAGGAGTGGGAGGTCACTTGCTGAGGGCTGCTGTAGAGCCCACAATCAAATTTGCTTTTATTTATCAATAAGTGACAGTTGCTGAGTGTAAAACACTGTGAACTTTTTCCTTTACCTTTTACATGTATTTTGTTCCCCAGCCTTCTTGGGTCTCTTTGGCGTTAGACAACTACCCCTCTGGGACAGAACTAATAGCAGGTGACATGTACCTACCCCTCAGCCACTCCAGGTTGTACCTCATTGTCTATTTAGTAGAAGCCACCAAGAAGGAAGGATTCATGCTAAGGTGCTAGACTGTCTAAGTTATAATGGCTGAGTCTCAGACACCAGTTCCCTCCTGTTGAATTTGTGGTCAGGAGATCGTAGCCTGGCTGATGGGTGGTAACCAAGAGCTGGAAGGCAATAACAACATTTACTCAATGAATGGGAATGAGAACCCTACTTTAAATAAAGTTGTTGCCTGCTGGCACCAATAGAATGCCATAAGGCAGTGAATCCTGCATTGGTTTCAGATCTGGTCTGGGGAAGTGGAGTTTGTACAATCTATGCTGAGATGTCATTGGGGTTTAACATCCTGGTTGCAGGGGACACTTTACAGGCACAGGGCCCTGAATCTCATAACTATATTCTTCATTTTTTCTCATCACTGTCTTGGGACCATGAGTTACTCAAAATGTCAGCTGACAAAAAGAAGACCAAGATTTCGTTCATCAGTTAGAACAGATCAGTGAAAAGCTTTTGATTGACCAAAATTTTTAGAGTAGTATATAAGATCTGTTACATGAGGACAGCTCCCTGGCCTCTTTCTCTGTCAATACTTGGACCTCAAAGAATGCAATAGTGCAAAGGATTTTAAGCACATGCTCAAATTTCACAACAGTCGAAGGCAAATAAGAAAAAGCTTAAATGTTCCCACAAATGTGTGGTCTGGCATCATCCTACAGCCTCAGTTTTATTCACACGGGTGATGGGAGATGGATTGATTTTGTCTTTATGCAGTGTTCATGGGAAAAGACAATTTTGAAAATACGATGGTTAGCAAGGTGGATGGAATCCTGGGCTTACCTGAAGACAGGCACATACGAAGTCAATGCATTAAAAATTATTTCTGTGACAATCAATTGCCCTTTAGAGTGCAAGACTTCATTATTAAAAGGCACGGAGGCTGTCAGTAACAGAAAATAGCTATACATGTATGTATGTATGTATATGTAGCACAGAAATGAGATACATAGTTTGTAGCCTGGTGTTTGGAAAGATTGGGAAGTTCAGCTCAGAGATGTTGGACTCACTCCTTGTAATGTCAGTGGAGCCTATTCCTTGATGTTGTGTCAGTCCTGTTTGTCCATCTCTTGAATCTGGTCTCAGCGATTACCTCAGGATAGACCATAAACTTATAGGGACAGAATGAGGTTTTCTGCACATGGAGGAGAAGCCAAGCTGTTTTATATCCACAGCCAGAGTTTACATGAAATCCTGGGATTTCCTTTGGGAAGAATGAGAAAGAAAGAAAAGGTTCAAATAGGCAACTTTGTTTTAGAGAGGCCTTCTTTCCTAACTGCACCAACCACTGCCTCCTTTGGCACCAGTGCCATAGCACTGCCCCCAGAGAAGCAGTTACTGAGTAAGTTTAGTGCTGCCTGCACTTTTCTAGCAAGCCAAATATTTTTTCTGACTGCACGGTAAAGAATCACCAGTATATCAGGCAAAGAAAAATGTGTGTATCTCCAGGAAGACTTTGTAAGCCTGCAGCAGATCTTCATTTTGACTAGTCTCTATAAATTTAAATTTATAAGTATTAAAGTACTGAAATATTCTATTTTCCCCAGTAACACGTCAGTTAAAATGATTCAATGAATTTGTCTTCCTTTAGCCAACTGCAAACTTAAAGAAGAAAACAATTGAAATTCCTCTGAATGCAAAATCACATCATGTAGTTTAGTGGCTAAATACTGATATACGTTTATTCATTTAGGAATGTATTTCTTGCACATTCTTCACTTTGTACAACCTGAATCAGGCAGGGATGAAGTTGACCTGTGCACATGTCTGCTAGGTTGGCAAAAGTGCCCTAAACACCCACACTTTTTTCTGGTTCATGTTTCATTACCTTCCTGAGCTGACCTTACAGAGATGTCAGTTTAAGTGAACCTGAGCCAAGGAAAAACCAGGCAACAGACCGAAAATCTTGGTTTAATGGAGTTATCATGCCAAGCGCACGGGAAGCCTGGTGACACTGACAGAATGCTGTGCAGTGATTTGGAGGGTTTGCTGCTTCACAGCTCCTGACATGCCAGGCCCAGATGAACTCGCTGAACTTGAGGTACAGAGCCACCCCATATGTGAGCAATAGGATGTACCCCCTGCCTGAAACCGTGTGCTTGTTTGGGACAGGGGCAATAGATTCCCATTAAATGGGAGTGTGTATCACTCAAAGGCAGAGGCTTGGCAGACCTCCAGGGGCAGAGCTTTGGAAGTTACAAACCAAACGCTGCAAGAGCCCTGGGGGAGCTCTTTTTGAGAAAACAGTAAACAGTCAGACCCAAATCCCCCCTCTGGAGGCAAACCAAAGAAAACGTTCACACCAGCTCTTCTGCATAAAACCAGGGGTTTGGTGTTATTCTACTGACAGTTGCCTGGCGGGAAACGTTGATGAAGAAGGAGCTCTGCATCTTTGCGTTCTCATTTTATTTCCAGAGTTGTGGTGATAATAGGAATATCTTCGAAATCTCTGCTGAAACCAAGGACTATATAGGCAGAAATTAAGCATAGCTGTGCCTAGTAAACGGTATTCAATAGCAGCTCTATATGACTCTTGTGAACTGGGATCTTTTTATAAGTGATGCTGCAGTCATGTATGGGACTAATTTGGAGAACCAAATGCAGGCTGTGTGTGGCTGCCCAGCACTCATGATAGACATGGTAGATTTTGTGGTCTCCTGTACGTTCCTGATATTTCTTTTCCTTTCCTTATGCTTCTTACATTTGTTCACTGCATACACACACATACTCTGCTAGACTAAAGTGCTGTATCTCCTGGTTACTGGCAATTTTGCCAATGATTTCTATGGGACTGAGATTTAGTAACTGCTGCATAAAATATTGCCATGCCTGGTGTATAAAATAATTTCATACTCTGTAGACACTCTTGTTATGATATGTTGGAAAATGAGTAACATTTACTGTCTATGAGAATTAAGAGTGCCACATTTTCTAGGTATGGTCTAGAGTTAGAATGCAGACTATAATTAAAAAACCTCATGATGCACTGATCACCAAAGAAGCATTTGTTTATTTTACCTACAGTGCAAGTTGGCCATTTCAATATTGGTCTCTCTATAATTACATTAATATATATAAAGCTGGAGTGTCTGGGCTTTACCCAACTGAGGGCTACACTTGAGTTTTAGCAGAGCCAGAGGAATGAATCTAATTTGTTAAACAGATCAGACAGATTGCAACTGGCCTTGTAAAACAAAGGTGATATCCAAAGATGTAAAAAAGAGGTAGCCACCTACGGACTCGGATCAAATGGGACCTTCTACGTGGAGGCCCTGCAGTGCACTGATGACACCCGCACTTCAAAGGCAACCCACGGAAGAAAAGTGAGCCCGTGACCTTTGGTTTTTCATAACAAACAAAGATCAAGAGATGGCTGTTGGGCTTTCTTAGCTCCATTTGGTATTTCACTAGGAATAAGCAAGACATTAGACCCTGCTCTTGTTGGATTTTCAGTTTCTCTGTTTTGTCTAGAAGCCCTCCTGAAGGAATTCCTCAGGATTTAGAGTTTCTCACATGTTCTGAGGGGCCAGGTGTGTATGGGAAGGGCTGCATTGGTAGCAGTAGCAGCTGCAATGCACTTCTGGACCTGTGCACAAGTGAAACAAGTTGAGCCAGTAAAGCACAGCCCTGCTGGTGTGTCTGCTCCGAGCACATCAGGCATGGATGGAGGCTGGCTCTCCAACCAGTTTCATGTCCCCGATGGGCATTGCTGAGTCAACAGAGCTCTGCTGGGTGGACCTGGACAAAGTCATTTTACCATTCTCCTGAAGGCATTTGAGTTGCACAGCTAATGACAAAACCACTGTGGGCCCCAATCCAGATCCCAGCTGTACATTGGTTTTGTTCTGACCTAAGCAGGGTCCCAGTTCTGCTTGTCTGCAGGAGGGGCTGTATTTCTGTTTGCAGTGCCATCATCCTTGCTCACCCACTGCTGTTGTTCCAGATCCTCCACCTTTGCTTGAGCTTCGCAACCACCACAGTATCCCAACACTGTAGGGGCTGACCCTAGAGAACTCACTCCATTAGCAGTAATGCAGTGAGGAAAGGCAAAAAGAAAAAGGATTTTTGCAGCCTGAGTCAGCATGTCCTTCTTGCTTATTGTTCACTTACACAAACCATTGCTGAAGGGGGATGCAGGGGTGGGATTGACTGCCCAGAGAGGACAGGGGGTAGAGCAGCTCTGGAAATAGCCCAGGAAAGAAATCCTTGGAAAACTGCAGCCACAGCTTTCTTAAAGAGGAGCATATCCTCATATGTCATGCCAACCAGGAGTGCTGCTCATTTCCACATGAGCAGCAGGTTTTGGGGTCAGTTTTCTCACAGTTTTCCCTGTGGCAATAGCAGTGAATGCATCCTGAGTGCCAAGGACTTGCAGTATTAGTTACTGTCTCTTCCTTGACGAAAATACTAATGTGTGACCTGCATACTACAGAGGAATTGGCAATTTTAGATCATTACTGGGGAAAAACATGGCAAAGATTAACTTGTCTCACCGTAGTGCTGGTGTCTCCTGTAGCAGTGAAGGAAGAAAAGGCTTGACACCACACTGAATCCACTTTTGTCTTAGCAGGGTACTGGCTGCATCTGTTTGAAAGGCTTGTATTGTATCACTGCTCTTTGTTATCAGGTTTCCCATGGTGGTCAGTGTTACATATCTTACATTGTTTGAGCTAATTAAGCCGGGGAATCAGGGAAAGCACATTTCCGGCGGGGATTTATTGCCAAAAGATATTTCAGCTGAAGGGGGAAAAAACGGAAATCTCCCTTTATGTCCCACATTCCTGAGCTGTTTCATAATATTCAGTGTTCAGCTTCATGGAAATAAACTGACAATAATGTCAAGAACTTTGAACTTGAGCAGTTTTCTTCTGTTTTGTTGGATTTGAAAGCAATATAAAGAAAGCTGAGGATCTGTGTAGCCAAAAAAATAAAAATATTTGAATCATCTTAGTTGGAAACAGAGTCAGATGTGTTTGTTAATAATTTACAGGCAAATGACTGTTTGCTCTCCAGGTGCTTTGGGCCACTCTATTATTTGCACCTGCTTTTACGTTTCTTTACAAGAGAAGTGCAAGTGGCAGCAGTTTACATCTTCACTGGCATCTATTTAGGATGCCAGCAGAGGCAGAGAGAAATGGTTCACTGCTGCCTGCACTCAGCACAGCCGTTCACAGCAGCACGAAGGGGTGCTCAGAGCACCCAGCAGCAGCAGGGCTGAGCCCCATGTATGTGCCTGGCATCTTTTATAGCACCTTTTATAGCATGTTCAGCTGCCCAGCAAGTGCTGCCTGTGGGGCAGAACCTTGACTGAAAGGTGGCTGTTGGCCCAGCTGCAAAGGGAAGCTCTGCTCTTACGTATGGGATGTCATACACAGGTTCATTGTTAGGAAATCCTGTGTGTGAACAAAGCCCCGCTTTTCTTCCAGATAATATTAATAATCACTGTCAGTGGGACTGGTGATGATGACAGTTTCTTCATTTTCACCAGTAGGTCTAAAAGGCTTTGCTGAAAGAAATGAGGATGATGATCCTCTGCCTGCCAAGGTAAACCTCAGCAACTGGGGAGTGCTATTGATTGTTAAAGGGATACAGTGTTTTGGATGAGAAAGCTCTGTTTTCAGCTTTGTGTAACTTTTGTCAGGCTTTGGCTGTTCAGCATGAAATTGTCTTCTGAAGCATGGTTTGTTGGTTTTTTTGTTTGTTTGTTTTTTGGTTTTTAGTTTTTTTTATATAGGTATTTTCAGCTGAAACATTTCAGCTCTCCCAGACGTAATGAAGAAAGGATTTGCACCCATGGGAAAAGGAAACGCTGGCAACTTTATCTTTAGAAAGCACTGGCAGTATCCCTCATTTGAAGGAGGGGTTGAAAGTCTGATATCACTATATTATCAGTAAAAAAAATTACTTCGAATTTACTAAAACTTAATTTCTAGCATTTGCTAGTTTGCACATGCTTGCCACAGAAAAGAGTGCTTTAGCCAAACTTCCCTGATATTTGGTCTGCAATGAGCAGACTAGAGTGCAACCTGTCATTGTTATCAGTTAATCCTTTAGGTCAGGTGAGAAGAGTCTTGGATAGAAGAGATTCCAGTAACTGATGGCACATACAGGTGTCAGTGTGAAGCTGAAAGATAACAGTCTTTCCTAATTTTTTTATAGGATATTAAATGCCAAAGCTCTTGAAATGATTGTGTAGAGATTGAAAAATCAGAGACTTAAAGTCAAATGGGAAGAATTTCACAATTAAGGTTCTCTTCATAATCCCATGCCAGTCCCTTTATGAAGATTTGGTTATTACGATCCATCTTTAATTAAATGTTGATGCTAATTTTTTTCCCTCAAGACTCCATCCTCATGTAGTGCAGAGGATGAATGTGCTGTTAAAATTAATGAAGATGTATTGTGAAGAAAGTCCTTGGCTGTACATTCCTCACCCCAAGTGCTCCTGTAGGTGGAAGACATGCAGCCCATGAGGCAGCAAGTTACAATAAGGTGTCTTAGGAATCTGACTGTGGGGTGGCATTCTTGCTCCTGCCACTGTGTCTGGATATGGTGCTGACTAAGTCACTTGAAGCAGGTTTTTCACTGGTGGATGCTACATGCAAAGCTGCGACTTCCAGGGCACCTGCCTTGGCACCCGGAGGTTGCTGCCCCTGCTGCTGCTTTTCCCAGGCAAGACACCGGGAAAGCGGCACTGTGAGAGAGGATCTTCACCGCAGCCCAGAGCTTCCTGCTCAGTTTCCCTATGTTTTTTTCCTGAAAGCAAACGAGCTAGAGTAAAGTGCAGAGCAGGTCGATAGCAAGCTCACATAAGTATGACGTGTGTAACATGGTTAGAAACCTGCTCCCGTGCACACAATAAACCCTGGGAGGGAAAGAGGTGGGGAGAAAGGTGGTGTGGAGCTTGCTCTCATGCTTCCTACTACCGTTCCACTGAAACACGGGTCACATGGGTAGGCCCTTTGAATGACCTGCTGAACTGATAGAAAATACAAGGAAACAACATCTGAAAGTGCCCCCGGAGGTCACAAGGAGTGAGTGCTACATAAGCAGCACAAATTCTGAAATCAAGCCACTAAAAAAGCATCTCTGAGCTGATCATCTTCTCTCACCTCCTTTCTACCATGAGGAAAGGCAAGGCAAGAGGAAGGGGAAGGAGGGAAAGAGCACTGAATATTTTCTTTTATTTCACAGAAGCTAGGGTGTTGAACTTGTTGCAATTTTTATTGTGTGCTAAAGGGAGTGGCTAATGTTTTGGGGCTGTTTTTCCTCTTCATCTCCAGTCCCCAGTCCTATAGGATTGAAGTTCACTGAGGTTCCAGTGACAGGTGCCAGACACTTGGAGAATGAGCAGCAATGGCAGTAACGTTGCCTTCTTTCATCAGCATGAGGATGAGCAAGAAAATATGGTCCTTACTGCCTCTCCAGTGTGACGATCTGAGTGCTCAGAGCAGAGGAATCTTCTGGGTGAGAGCAGACAAGGAGCAGCAACAGCAGCTCAGCATTTTCCTGAGGCCATGGATTGAGATAGGGTTGCTGCAGCCTTAGCAGAGGCTGCAACAGCCATGGCAAACGTGACCTGCTCTATTATTGAATTGTGTGGTGCTGTTTTGCTTTTGCTTTAATACTGGTAATTATGCAATTTCTAGACAACTTCCCTGTCATAACCGGGGCAGCAATGCTGACAAAACAGGCTTTAAATAAGCACTTGTCAAAGTAACAGCTATTTTTGTTTGCCCTATTTAGCACTGAGTTTAAGGCCTACAGTGGAAATCTCAGACAATTTTAAATACATGGTGCAGTTACTTTATCACTGCATCACAGTATTAAAAATCCCCAAAGTCTGAAAAACTAAAGTGTTTTGGCAGCACCTTTTGGTGGTTCCTGCTTGCATGGGAAGGTCATAACTCTCGCAAGACCTGTTTGAGAGCCAGGAAGCACAGACAAGCTTAGGGTTCAAGAGCCCTTCTTTTAGACTGCAAGGACTATTGGGTAGAAAAGATTGAGTATCCTGCTTTTTCCCATTTCTGAGACCCCTGAATGGTTCTCCAGTGGAAAAGAAAGAACAAAAACACCACCCCAAGACTTAGCAGTCCTGTCATTCCTCAGGTAAGAAGGAAACCGAAAGTACTCTCAAAGTCTCTGCTCACCTTCAAAAAAATACAAGAAACCCTTCTTCCCTTCCTTCATGATCCCTGTCTGAGGCCATGGTCTCCAGGCTTCTCAGGCAATGGGGTGTCTTGTTTGCCCAGTGCTGGGAGCAGAGGGCACAGGTACAAGTGCAGCACATGGTGAGTGGTGTCTCACCCGAGGTGCTGTGAAGGGGTGTCTGCAAGGTTCCCCCAGCCATGCAGAAGAGTAGGGATGTGCACAACTCGAAATACATGGATGCTCACTCTTCAGATAGGGAAAGAGAGGCTAGACAGGCAGTGACACAAGTGTCACAGTCATTAAGGAGTGCTTCCTTTAGGAAATAAAATCACCAGCCAAGCACAAAAGTATTGCAGAGTAAGATGCGGGAGCAATTGAATACTGGTTTATTTAGGTTATTTCCCCCTGCTCCTCCTCCAGACTGTGGACTTCCTAGCCTGTCTCTATTCCTGGGACGTTTGTGATGTGTTTTCAGAGAGTTTCTGGAGCTGCCTCACACAGTTACCTTAGAAAAGCTCTGGGGAGGAGGAAAATTGTTCGGAAGGATCCTTGCTGCATTTAAGAAGAGGACAACATGAGTAAAAACATTTGGGAGTCCTGTGTTTTGAGAAACACCCTTGCTTTCCTCTCATTCTCATCTCTACCAGCGGATGCCAGAGAGACAGCCAAAGCAAACATAACACATGGGAAACGGTCTGTAAATCCAAAACAAAAGAGGTTTTCTTTTATCAGCTGTTTCCTCTTGTCAAAAAATGAATTATTGCTTTAACAGAGCATTTTTTAGTGCATTGTGCATAGAAAGATGGTAAATTAGTCAACTTTTTGAGCAGAATTTAATTTTATTGCATGTATTAAAAGAATCTTGATATTAAAATTATATCACCTATGTCTATTTATCCTCATGCATCTCTTCTCTGGTGCAGGGCTAAAAAAATAGTGGCTTAGCAGGTTAGGCAAAAAATGCCTTAAATTACTGTAATTTAATGGCACTTGCCTTATTCCACTGAGCCTGTTCTGCTCCGCTGCTGGAAGCACACAGAGAGGCTGCTGCGGATGCAGGTTGACCCTGCATTCCCAGAAATCCCTGGCTGCTTTGCTGTGGCTCTCTATCTCCTGACTCCTAAATGAGCTCCTGCAGCACCGGTCACCCACTGCTCCAGAGGGTGAGCTAAGAAGCCAAAAATAGCCTCCTTTCTGATAATACAGGGCTCTGTTCATAAAAGTGGCATTCTGGCATCCCAGATAAGATGCACACAGCCTCCTTTGGTTATGTTTTCAGCCTCCTGAGCCTTTCTCTGCCTGGCAGAAGGGCTCATATGGTGCTTTTCCTTATATGCAGGTGCTGCTGGAAACACCTTTCCAGGAGATGCTGTCGACAGGGTCTGACAGGTCCGAGGAAGCTGCTGTCAGGGTAGGGGGTTATCTTGCTTGGTGCAACACTGTCAGGCATGACCAGGGCTATGTTGTTGAGCACTTCAGAGCCACAAAGGGTGAGCAGGCCCCAGGTGAAGGCAAGGGTGTTTCCAAGCTCTGGTCCAGGGCTGCTTGGGGACAGGGTGATGGTAAACACCTTTTGCTGCGTCACCTGCCAAGTGCAGATTTTATAGCTTTTGTGTGAGAAAGGGAGTGAGCTGTGAAAAAACAGAATAGTCCCCTAAAAGTGTGGGAACCATGGGCTTGCTGGGTTTATAATCCCTGGCGTAGAGAGGCAAACATAGTCTCTGAGATGTGATAATCATGCTATCTGACAAGCATTAAGATACATTCAGCTTGGCTGAACTGCTGGCTGTGTAGACATTGCAAGCAGGCATTTGGAGCACTTGTAGGGGTGCATTTCATAAGCAGAGCAGTGTGTTTGCCTTTGGCACCTGTATTTGTATTTATATGAAACCATGATATTTGTGCATGGATACCCCATCAAATGTCACCAGCTGGGCAAGGGTGCTTCTCTGAGTTCCAGCTGGTTCATTTCTGAGTGAGAAGTACGGAGCCTGGTTATGTGAGCATGTAATAAGTATATTCCAGAGCAGGGAAAACAGTGGCCAACCAGGATTAGACAATGCCTCCCTTCAGTAACTAGCTGAGTCCTGCACCCTGGGATTAGGTTCTCTGCCTCCAGAAATGCTGCTAATTAGGAGACACTGGGAAAAGTGGAATTTCCTGCTGCTCTGGAAGCTCCTCATCTTGCCCGAAGAGCCTCTGTACTTCACCTGGCATGTTGAAAGCACAGCTTGTCCCCTCCACTGTACCTTTATGGGAGAAAGAAGCCTGGAAGATGTGCTGTAGTGATCTCTGGGGAAACCTGCTGCAGCCATGTGAAACTCTTCTCACCTTTGCTGCTTCAGCACTCATCTTTCTCAGGTTAGAAACTGCCATGGCATCATCACACAGTTAAAGTGCTGCAGAATATTCCAGACTGAATGAAGGTCTTGTAATGTATGCTGGTGCTTGGTTTTTAGCCAAGGAGTTTCGCATGTGTTTGCATACATGATTTCAAGTTCTACTGTAAATAAGGCATAGATATTAGCTGATAACCATGTTCTATGATAAAATACGACTAGAAACACTGGTTGCTTTGAGATTGGGTAATCATGTAGTCTAGCAAGTGTGAATTAGTAGGTAGTCAACCTGCCTAAAGTATTAGCACCTGTCATATATTGAACAGGTCCTTAGTTTTGGAGTATTTACAGATGATGAGCTATTTTCGTGGAGCAGCACAATGCACCCAAATCTAATGTGTTATCCTCTGATTTCCATCAGAATAGCCCAAGCTGAATGGTCTGTTAGAGCTTGCTTTAGCTGTGTGAGATGCTTCCCTTTCTCAAAGGATGGTCCATCCAAGGGTTTTTGTCGGAAATTTCAGCAGAGGTGGATTTGGTCAATGGGACACCCATGTTCAGTGTGATGTTATTTTGTGAGGGTAGGGCCAGGCTTAGCAGGGCAATGGGCACTGATGCTGTGTTTATGGGGGTTGAACTAAAGATATGTGTGGCTACAGTATCATTAAATAAGCAGGCCTAAAGACATTAAGAAGTATTTTGCTGCTTCTGAGTTTGTTCCATACATTTTCAGTTCAGAAAGTCTTCTTTCTCTTTCTACTTGTATCAACCCATGAGCACTAATAAGAGATAAAGATATAAAAGCCTAAAAACCCAAGCTGGTAGGCTCTAACCCTGCAATACTTGTCAGATGTGTATCTTGGATAGTTTTGCTTTTTTATTGATTTCATGTCTTTTCCCTAGGATTTCTTTGGAAATGGGATCTTCTCAAATCCCATGTGTGATGTGCTTGGGAGGGAAGGGCTTTGCACAGGCTGCTTCCAATGGGAGCAGGTGGGGAAGGACTCGGCAGTTTCCCTCTACCTCCATGCAACGGTGTTGATATGGCCAGCAAAATTAAAGGAAATTCCCACATCTTTGGGAAAATCACCATGACTTTTTTTTAACCAGAAGTTGAGTCTCCTTTTTCCTGTGACTCCCATAGGCCCCACCAGCCTGCAAGCTTGTAATCCCAGTGCTTCTCACAAGAGGTGCAGGCAGTGGTATATGCAGGAAAACTCTTTGTAGGTTCTGTGCATCAATGACAAAGGAGAAGAGGTGTTTTTACTAGACCAGCTAAAGAAGAAAAGTTATTTTCTCCTCCTTCCGTAACTCAGATATAACACTTTTTTTCTTCTCCCTCCTGTGCCTGAAATTCCCATGTCTTATCAGAAGTGAAAAGGGAGCCCCTTGTAAAGCAGCTATAGTATTATGTTAAGCTTTTTTTTTCCAGGAAGCATATCATCAAATTCATGGACTCCTATAAACTTCTGAGGAAGCAGAAGGCCAAAGGTGGGACTGGGTCTCAATTTGAGGTATTAGACACTTAGTTCTCATATATATTACTTCACAACACAGAGAGGAAATGCTAAGTAAGAATTCTGATTTTTTAATAAAGGAATGCCTAGGCTCCGTTCTTTCTAGTCCTGAATCTAGTAATATAATGAGACGCTTGTTCTTGGTAGTAAAGTCCTCCACAACAACATATTTCTAGCTCTGTAACCTCTTAAGAAACAGTGGGCCAAACAAGTTATCAAATCAGCCTGAGTGCTGTGGTTTTAACTGGAGATCCTTTCAATTGAATGAGCACGTGCCAGGATTTGTGGTTCCCCCAAGGAGAAGTTCTCCTTCCCTCTTAAGTCATGTTTTCATTTCAAAGGCAGTTCTATCCTTTCTTAACTGGATGTTTAGAGTCTGGTTTGAAACAATTATTATCATACACATGAAGCACTTTATTTCACATTTAAGACTGTGTAGCAATAGTGATTGAGAATTCATGTCTCCCAGGCATGGGGTAAATGAGTACAAATAAAACATCTCACCACTGCTGTTCAAAGATGTGGCCTTTCACAAGGGTGAGAGTGCCACGTTATTTTTCAGAGCATCTTTATCTTGCAAGGTTACTGCATGCAAAATTCAGGGTGAGGACTGGCCCAAACACTTTGGTGAACTGGCGGATCAGCTGCCCAGGTATTACTGGCAGCACAAAAAGGGTTGGTCTCTAAACCCCATTCTGAGCAAGTTCAGCCTGACAAATGTGCAGGTTCTCCTTGTGTGTTAAATACTAATCAGAAAGAAGGGAAATAAATATTATAGCCCATCTCAGGTATAATACACAAAAACTGATATACTAGGCAAAACCCTGAGGTCGCAGTTCCTGAGCTGTAATGGAGAGCTACTTGAGAAGCCTTGCAAACTTGTCATATTTTCTTTCTACCACATATGGTACAAGGCAGGGCAGCCTGAAGGCTTGGTCCAAAGAACTGGTGTTACCTGGTACTGAGGTGTGCAGCCTGGTGGGTGCCATGTCTGCAGCACAGTTGTGCTGTGCACCCCAACACTCTCTGCACGGAGCACCTGTGCAAGGGTCAGAGGCAGACCTGTGGCTTTGCTCCTTGCCCTCTTTCCCCATCCACACACCAATACTCCTGGAAAAATTGCCCTCAGCAGCTCTCCCTCCCTTCTGGGCTGTGAGAGCTGAGAGGAAGCAAGGGAGGAACTCTGGTTCCCTTCCAGAAAATATTTTTCTTAGGTTTCCTTCCTTTTTGCAATGGGATCTCTTCAGTCCAACGAACCTCCATAAAAGGTGGCTATTCAAACTATAGGAAAAAAAAAAAGTGTTAGTGCTGGGGTCAAAAATAGGCATTTGGTAACAGCTTCCCAGGTTTCTCCAAGGAATAATATATAAATAATAATAAAAATAAATGTTTCGCTGAAAAATCTTGTTGTTACCGTTTTTCCTGATTAGTCAAAATTTCATGGCTCCTAAACACAGACACTTAGGAAAAGGAAAGGTCATCTCACTTAGTGCTTTCTACAAGCCATCTTCATTTCTTGATGACATCAGAAGAGGATACTTATAGAAGAAAGCTTCTTTAAGCATGGAGAAAGACAAGGCTGGAAGGGTGAGGTCTTTTCTTTCCAGTGATTGGTGATTTTTGCCAGAGGATGTATTGCTTGTGTCTCAGTCCTGTGCTGTGGCTTTTTATTTTTAGTTTGGATGTTGGCTATTGGCAATCAAGATTGCAGTCTCTCGGAGCACTGCTTCGGGTGACATTCATCTGGAGAATGTTGAAACATAGGGGAAAGAATTATAAGCAGCAGCTGCAAGACATTTTTCACCCCAAAGGACACAGAAAAAAGCCAGCACAACTTTGAACCATGAGAGTTCAGCTGAGGATAGGAGCCAACCCTTTCATCAAGCTAGCACAAATCCCACAAGCAGACAGATCTGTGCAGCGTGGTGATTTCTGAGTAGAGTTAGTCTTGATCTGCTATCTCAACAGTGGATTTGGACTGGAGTCAACTCCCGGCTCCTGACAACAGTCCAGGTATGTCTCCCCTGCCAAACTGCCCACTGTAGCTGGAGCAGCACTGTGGCCTCACAAAGCCATGGTGGTTCTCCTGGTCTCATAGCCCGGACCCAGCACAGGTGGGAACTGCTACATCCTCCCAGGGAGAAGGAGTAGTGAAACTGCAGTTGTGCCTGAAATTTTCTTTATTCAGTTTCTATCCACGTGGACTCTGAAGGTAGGGAAGAGAGCTGGCCTGACCTGCTCATGAGTCTTCTCACATCAGGAGCATTTCTTCCTTGCAAATTGGATATTATTCCTCTGCTGCTGCCAAGTCACAGATATTCCACTACGACTCAAAAGGAGCAGGGCAAGCTCCATGTTGGGACTGAGAAGTGCCACAGAAATGTCCACTTATGTAAACTTAGCATTGATGAATAACAGGTCAGAAAGGAACTTCTTATCCAGTTCTAGCTTCAGAGTGAAAGCATGTCTGAAGAGTCTGTGTTGGGACACAAGGGCTGCTGCACTCCTGCCTGTGAGCTGTGGAGGGCAAGGGCTGTCCGCCCCACCTCTGACACAGGCAGGCTGCTGAATGACAGAAATAGGGAGAAAAAAGACTTTGCCAAACCTTTCCTGGCTCTTGCATTATCATGGTCCTTTTTGCCTGGCTACTGTTCAAAGCACACATACCAAAGCTTTGCTGTAGTTGCTCGGATTACAGCCAAATAATGGAGGACCAAGCTACCCATTGACCCACCATGTTTCTCTGTTCTACTGGGACTGTTGAGACCTGCAAAGCAGGATCCAGGGCCACGCGTCTGTCAAAAGGAAACCTGATGGAACCTGAGATGGCTGCAGACCTCTCAGTGTACTTAGGGGTTTAAAAGTCAAGTCAGTGTTAAAAGATGCCTGTAGCTTTTTTTCCTTCTTTTCATTTTAAGGATGTGTAAGCTGCCTAGTTAGTCAGCTATCCATCTAGCTGTCCTAGGATGGGTTTTTTCACAAAGAGCTAGACATACGGATTTATACAAATACATACATGCATATGCCAACGTTTTTGGTAACCTAGCAATTACAGGATGCAAGACACCTCCCAAAGCTAAATCTGACATACTAACCATCTATACATTCAGAAACATTCATGGTATACATTAGAATATGCATAAAGGCTTTTGCTATTTCTGCTGTTGAAAGCTAAGTTCAGTCCACATTAGGCTGATCGCACTATTTTGCACTTAGCCGTAGCCTTTGTGCTGCACATCCTTTGCTCTGAACTGCTGTAGGATTCTTTTCCACTCACTGCTATCAACTGCAGGAGAACTTAGAGTGCTGGGGTGAATGGGGGAATTGTGGACGAAGGCACTGAAGCTTTACTGACACTCAAACAATCTCATCCCTCTCTCCCCTAAAGCAATCAGGTCCCAGCTTGAGCTAAAGCACAACCATGCAAGCAAGCACAGGTTCAAAGTGCAAATAAATACGTGCTTGAGGGCTCCCTGTAGGGATGGAAGGTGAGCAAAAACAAAGGTAGAGACATGGTAAACATACCCAGCCTGTCTGGAAGGAAGAACAGGTTTTCATAGGACGGGAAGCTGGGAGAACATATGTTGTTTTCTGCACTCTGGCAAGTCATCTTATCCTTCTCACAGACAAAAAGCACATGCCTGATTGAGATGGGAGGGAGGTTTGTATATTTAATACTTGTTAAGTATTTTGACTTATACATAGCCTAGTTTAGTCATCTCCAAGGTTTTCTCCGAAGTACAGCAGGAAAATTGTGTTAATGTCATTGAATGAGAAACTGTCACTCTCACATCTAATCAAGACTCTTCCTCTGAATCTTATGTGTTGTCTGTATGTGTACACACACCCTCTTCACCACCCTAACCCTGTCTCTAATGCACATAGATGTGGCCTCCTAACAGCAGGCACATGGCATCAAAAGAAGAGTGAACAACCTGGGAAGAGTAAAGCTATTGTTGTGAGTAAACTAAGACTTCCATGGGGTGAAGATGGGTATTTTCAGTTTTCCCAGAGGTACAGGCATTCAAAAAAGCACAAAAGAAGAGCACTGATTTGAGATGAACAACTTTTCCTGCAGAGACAGATAGGTCTTGTTAAAGAATTCCTTTTCAAATGGAGGCTCCAGTATGAGGACATTTTGGGACCTTAGGTCCTTTGACAGGGAAAGAGAGAGTTCCTGATCAGAACAGCAAGGACTGCCTGTTGTACTCAAATGCTGACTGTGAAAAAACAAAGCGAGTGAAGTTTTATTTTGCTTGACTGAGTTTTACAGTACCAGTTATTGTTTTGAAAAGTGAAGAGATACCTACTACATCTCCTGGGAAAGTGAGAAGCAGCTTGCTTTGGAAGAGACCATTATTATGGTGAAGTTCCTAGCTTAGCCCTCTATTTTTGGCTTTATGTATTCATGTCTGCATAAATTTCCCCTGCAATAACAGCTTTGTGATTAAATGACTAGAATAAATGGTTTCAGAGTGTCTGGGAACAGGCAGAAATGTAATTATTCATTTATTGATAGTGAGGTAGGTATTGATTTATATAAGATATTAAATGCTCTGGAGCAGGGGAATGAAATATCATTAGTATTTTAAAAGAGGAAATATTGCCACCTTGTTTTCTACTTTTAAGCACCTGTGGAGAGAATACTACTTTGCTAATGTTAGACCATTTGAATGTTTTGAATTATTTAGGGATTTTCAGTGCAGGCTGATGCAAGTGTAAAAGCCTGTTTGTGATAAATCAAATTTGTTAAAAACCCTACATCTTATTCCTTATAGTCCTTTATTGTTAGCACCTATGGTTCTTGCCTAAAGAAAATACAGCCAAGCAGAGAGTTCAATTAAGAAATCTATCTGTCTGCCTACCTATATATCTGTGTTTTCTCTTTCTCTTCCACTCCTTGGATGATACTACAATTGCTAGACATCACATTTTTATAACCTTTATTTCAAACTAGGCTCTCATAAGCATCCTATTTCAGGTGAAATATGTCATTACCCCTGTTACAGTAGAGCACTAACTTTATAAAGGGAAGGACGAGAAAATTCAGGTAATACGTGAGTGAGTTCCTGTGGAGCAGAAGCAATGAAACCTGGTGAGGGACTCATCTCTGTGGGTTTCTGATGCCTAATAACAGCCAAGTTGTTGTAGTCAGTCCATCAGCAGATAAGTGAAGAGGGTCTCTCTTCTCTACTTAGTCCTTTATTTTCACAGAACCCATAGGGGTGGGATATTTCTGAGACTTCACCTCTCTGTCAATGTGCCTGAAAACAAAAGGCTTCAAGAGTTACCAGGGGAGACTAAAGGATGGGCACTCAAGCAGGCTGCATGAGCCTGATTTGTAAACAAAAACGCCTTAAAAATAAATTCATAATCCTTGGACAATGTGTGCAACAGCAACGGTAGCACACCCTTCAGGAGGAGGAAGAGGAGGGCTGCCACTTACCCCATCCCATCCCCAAAACACAACAGCACATTTCCTGGTGTGTGGAAAGGTGCACATGGCCTTTGGCCTCCCCCAGGACTCCCTGTGATCCACGAGAGAGGCAAAGTCATGAATCTCCAGCACATCCTCCCTTCATCGCACCTTTCTCTCTGCTCATTTGATGGCCTCAGTAACCCCTTCCTCTTCCTCCCGCCGGTGTTCTCCTCCAGAGCATTACCAGTAATTCCCAAATTAATGGTAATTCCTTCTGGCAGGGATTTTTCCCCCTCTGCTTCTTTTTTTTTTAAAGTTCCCATATCTTTTTCAGATCTTCCATGGATCAGCTATGATTCACCACAGGGTTTGCTTTGTTGGCAAACTTTTGCAATGTTTTATCCTTTTTATCACTGCAAAACAAAATACTTCTCATACTTGTGTCCTCTGGTGATGAATATGTTCCAAATACACCACTGATGAACTTGGAGTTGTAAAGGGAGACATTTCTCTCTGTGTGGTATATTGGCATTGACAGATAGGGGCTGTCACAACCCACCAATATGAGTGTGGCAGAGATTTCCTCCTGCACAGCACTAATATTCAATAAGGCCTTCTTTTCACCTCTTTTAGCTTTCTCTTCAAGCCTCCAATTAGAGTTGCTCAAACCTTTTTTTTTTTTTGGCAGAAAGTGAGCTATCAAATGCACACAGCTCTCCAAAACAGAAAATGTTTGCTTCCTAAAGGCAATATTCACCACTTCTCAAGGGAGGAAGAAAACATAGGGTCAGAGCTAAGATGAAGTGAGTGCCACCCAGTTGGAAACAAGATTATCTGCACAGCTTAAGTAACAGTCTTAAGGCCTGATCTGTGCTTGTAATCCCACCAGTGTTGTCAAATTGGTGCTGGGGACATACACTGCAGCTCAAGTTGAAGACTGGTGTGTTTTTTCATTTGGTGTAAGGTACTGCCCAACCCATCCAACCATCAGGCTCACAGCCCAAGTTATCTTGTGCCAGCCCAGTTGCAGTAACCAACTTGGACCATTACAAATGCCAGACAAAAACATCTGCTTAAAACTCCTCCACGAACAAGCTTTGTTTTGAGATCTCTGTGCCCTTGGGGAACTGAAGTAGGAGAATCATGACGATAAGTCAAGTCCCAACCATCCTAAACTAAGAATGAAGAAAACAGGAAATGTTCAGCCCTTTGCACTGTTTTAAATAAACCTGTTTAAAACCACACATTTGGGGACTATCTATGTGAGAAATTTCCTTCACATCCATGTGTAAAATAATGGGGTAGTTTTGCCTCAGCTAAATAGGGTCCAGCTGCAGTGGGGTGAGAGAAGCAAAGCCCCACAGCATTTTAAACTACCTCCCACAGGTTTAGGGTGGGACAAAGTGGCTGCTGGAGGTCTCTCTCACTGCTGAGAGTGCTTAGTTGATTTCTTCAAGTCTCTATTTCTTTGGCTAAAAATTGCATCACACAGTCAGGAAGCCATACCCAGTGCTGCATAGGAATGCAGGCACTAAATATTGAATGATCAAATAATTGGGATACCGTGACTGTGAGCAACTCATGAAGAAAACATGAACTCACAGATGTTCATCGAAACTGTGAATCTGGCAACTGCAAAACAAGAAATTCAAGGCAATCATATGCTGATCATAGATCAGTTGTAACCAAGTTATAGGGCTGTAGCATGGCAGAAATTTTCTTGCTCAGTAAGACTCCTAACTACAACCTTAATGCTGTTTTTTTTCAGAACAAGTGATTCAGAAATAGACATAAAGACCATCAATTTCTCCAGTGTGTTAGCATACCTTAGGATGTATTAGCCTAGGTGACTCCTGGAAATTCTCAGAACATGATTTGTCTCCATTTTAGCTCAAGACCTAGTGCATACACACTGAAATTTTTGGCAAAATTGAGAAGAAATTGCAGTGAAATACTCTTTCTAGTAGTAAAGAGCAAAAGAATTTTGGAATTCCATCCAAAATGCTCTTGGTATTGCTTGTCACTCTTCCAGAAGTATTTTTCCACAAACACATCCGTGGAGGCACTTTTATTTCAAAATTCAGTGTAGTATGTCATTCTCCTTCCTAATTAATGTAGGTAAATATAAAACTATTTTAAGTCACTCTGTAATATTTGATATATAATCTCTCTGTCTATCTACCTGGAAACATGAACAGCAGCTGCATCTACACTGCACACTGTGTCTATGTTCAAACTTTTCCATTTTAACCTCCCTTTTTGTTTGTAAGTCAGTAATATTGATGTTTTCTGTTTTCTATCTTCTCCTTTGCTTTAGAGATATGTCAACATAAAAACAATCATCAGCTCCCTTAACGTATAGCATAGCTCCATCACTGATCCAAGTTCATTAATAAAAAAATGATTTGTGATTATTTCAGATGAGTGCCTGACAAAACCTTGTACATGTTACTTTTGAATGTAATTATGAATACATTTCTTGCATCTTATTTCTTAAAGTTTCAAATAAAGTTTACTTCTTTGCCCTCCCTGAAATGTTTCAGAATATATTTTCTTTACATAAGCTTTCCCATTTTTTCCACTATCTTACATTCCTATGACCTAGATATTCTCCAGAAAGACACTATGTCTAAGGTCAATGAAACAGGAAACTGAAACCCTGAGAGCAGACACAGAAACTGCCTTTACACTCACTGCTCCTTCCAGCAACAATTGTTAAGTTTAGCAGCAATCCATTATTAAAGAGACCAGGAACTTCAGTCTAGAGAGAGATGTGTGGGGCCAAGGTGGACTACAGCAGTGTGCTATAAAGATACAAATGACTGGAGAAGGTATAAATAGAAGGATTATTTACTATTCTTGACAGTGAAAATGGGATACCCAGTGAATTAATCAAGGAGTGGATTTAAAACAAATAGAAAGAAGTCACCAGCAAAGTCTTATGCTGGGAAGTCATTGCCACTGGATATTTAGATGGCAAAGCTACAAACAGGTTCAAAAGTTTATTGCATAAATTTGGGGGGGCAAGGTTGATTAAACATGATAAATGGAAGTGTAACCATGAGTGTCAAAGAGACGAGGAACAAAGAATGGCTATTTACTATTTCTCAGCATTTTATTTGGTGTCCAATAGCTCAAGGGGGGTGTTTTTTGAGTGAGCAGGCAGTAAATTTCTAACAAACACATGCAATTAAACTGTGGAGCTGAGTGCTAGAAGATGCCATGAAGGCCAAGAGCAAAATGCAATCAAAAAGTGATTGGGCAGATTGAGATCAAAAAACACTCTTGAGGGATGTTAAATACAACAATATGAAGGCATCCTTCAGTTTGGCTTGTCAGAAGCTGGAAGCTTATGCCAGAGAAAGGATGAATCTGAATTTGCCCTTTTCTTGCATGTTTCCTGAAGCATTTGCTCTCACTGGCTACCAGAGACAGCTTTCTGGGCCATTTGGTCTGACCCCACTGGATGTTTTGCAGGTTGGTATCCAAATGATCAGTAGTGAAGTGGCATTTGGATCATTCTCAAAACAAAAGTGATGCTGAAAGGCATGGCAACAGCAGAGGTAGTTTACAATCCTCCCTCAGCCATGACTTGTTTGCAGGCTCAGGGAGATGACAGCATATATATCTGAGCGTGTGTTACAAGTCTAATGGACCTGGTCACTGAACTCCACAAAAATCTAAGTTCACCTGGTTTTGTTTGTTTGTTTGCTTTTTAACCAAAAATGTTGGCTGCAAGAATTATACCAAGGTGGGGAGTGTTATTACAGCTGGGTTAAACCTTTGTGAAAAAGACAGTTTAGAGGCCTCTTTCATTTAACACAGCTGTAAGAGGCATTAAGCAAGTCTCACCTCCTCCTCATCAGCTGCCTGCAAAAGGCAGCCTGGGTGTTTTTTAAGGATTTGGCTGCTCTGCACAGCAAGTGCCTGGGCTGAGTGTTGTTTTAGGGGTGTGGTGAACATGCTTGTTGCTGTAGGGAAAAAAGACAGCTAAAGGTGTAGCAAGTTCACAGAAACAGAGGAAAGTTTTAACAGAGTCTGATGGTTTTGGCAGAATAATGACATCAGTTTTGGGTCAGGGTAGTGACCAAAGGAGGTTAGGAGTGAAGGGTAGGGAAATTATCTTCTTGGATTTTATTATTTTGGTTTCTCTTGTGCTGAAAGAAGCAGGGTTTTGTACAGCCTTTCATATAAACAGAACTGCAGCAGAGATACCTGATTGCATCACCCATCTCTCCTCTTAACTGGAATAAGCTAGAAGAGTTTGAATTTTCATTAACCACTCAGCCTAGAGGGATAATATGTCGTTTTACAGAAACCAGAGAGACAGGCAGGTTTCAGGATGGCCTGATTCTGTTTGCAGTGTGAGGCACAGTGTTTTCACTGATTGTGAAGGGGTTTCACTTCTTGTTTTTGTGGTTCCTGAGTTTCCTGCAGTGAAAGGGAGACGCTTGGGATAGTACCAAGCTGCACCAAGAAATACTCCCCAGTTTGCAAACGAGCTCTGTGAAACAGCATCCATGCATTTTTCAAGAGGACCCTCACAAGACAAACCAGCCTCAAGTTGATTTTAAAGTGTGGCAGACGAAGTCTTAATTCCTGTTGTTTTAGATATCATTCTGTCCCTAGATCACCCAATTTCTGTGCTCCTGAGTCTGCAGAATGACTATGTAGGTTCTGGCTGGAAACAGGGGGAATCAGAGTGGGGATGAGGCTAGTTACCCAGCACAGCAAAGCAAATCTCCATATATGCAAGAGCATCTGTCAGATGTTATAGAAGGGGTGCTTCAAAGGGCAGTTCAGGAGCTCTGCCATGTGAGTAATTTTATTTCTGCAAACAGCAAGGGGAAAAAAGCCCTACCCAGCTTTGCAGCCCAGACAGAGTAACTGACTCTCCCTACTTCTTGGCTTTTCTTCTTTTTTTTTTTTCCTTCTAATATATAACAGGAAAGCATGTTAGGCCCAGAGCTCAGACGTGGGAGTCTGTGAGAGAATGGCAGCTCTGAGACGGTAAGTGGAGGTGACAAGTTCCCAGCAATATTAAACATTAACAGTGAATATTTTGTTGGTATTTAACTCCATGATGTTTCATGTTACTGAGCAGAAACAGAACATCCCCTCTCACCCCCACTGTTTTGTTCTTTACTCCTCTGCTCTGTACATTCAGAGGCAGGAATGAGAGATGCCAGCTCCTTCAGGGTTGAAATGGCTTTATATAAACTAACAGAGAGGGCAGGTTTATGAAGTGGAGACAGGATCTAATTCTGTACTCTGCTGAGACTGTGACTTGAAGATGGGGAATACTTTGTGTACGAGGTGGGCATGCTTATGTGTGTGTGTGTATATATATATATATATATTTATGAAGCTGAACACAGGAGAAATCCTGCTCATTTAGAAATCAGATGGTGGCAAGCAGCTGAGGGGGAGAGCTGGAATTTTAAAGTGATCTTTTAAAATGTTTATGTATATTTTGTTGCTGCTGGAAATGTCTGTTTGCACCTCAGGGAGGTTCCTGAACTTCCCACATTGGGGAGCAGCTGGCCCAGAGGGGCAAATTTATTTCTGCTGCGTGGCAGGAGGAGTTTTATCAGGGAAGCAGCTGCCCCAAAGCACCCACTGCTCTCCATCTCTGCAGTCAGAGTGAATACAAGGTCAGAATCTGGTCCTCACATCCACCCGGGTGCTCCTTGCATTCACCAGCCTACAGCTGTGGTCCAGGCTCATAGCAGTCATCAGACCTGCCATAGGTTTCAGCACCTGCTTAGCATGCAATTCCAATGGACAGATTCCTTTTGGGAGTACCCATTACATAATTGCCACCCTGACTGGAAGCCAAGTCAGGCCACACAGAGAAGCGGTTTCCAGCAGCAGCCCCAGCACGTGGCCAGGGTGTGCTGGGAGTGCTGGGAGCACAGTACAGGAGCACATCCTGCATCCTCTCCCATGTGCCCTCTTTGGCTGTGAGCATACCATGCTGCATGGGGCAAGGAGGAGTCAGGAGAGGAAATATTCTCCTTATGTATCAGGAAATATAAACAAGGGTATATTTACCTATTGTGATGCTTCCAAAACCCAAGGTGTGCTGTTCCTTCAAGAGAGGTGTCCTGGAGGACCAGCTCTGCTGGTAATGGGAACTGCTGTGCTTCTGCTGAGCTCAGTTGCTGTTGCCTGGTAGCATCTGAGGAGCTGGTTGTCTCTCACATGTTGAAAGAGAGATGCAACGCACACATCGCTGCAGATCTCCACTGACAGGCCTCCAAACAGCAAGTGGGAAATCAGGATGGCCTGGGGAGAATGGCACTGCTTGTTCACTCAAGTGCTTCTAAAGTCCCCTTCCTCATCCATTCTCTGATCCTCGAAGAAGCTACTCTCTCTTCTGTTCACTAGTATTTTGCCTCCAGGACCTGTCATCTGCTGACCCCATGTATGAAGTGCAAGGTGCCCATGCTGGTTGCCTGAGCTCAGCCTTTGGGGTCAGGAACAAGAGAGTCATGAACCAGAGCAAGCTCCTGCTTGACAAACAAGGCTGATTTCTGTTTGACTTTGTAGTGTGTGTGTATATGGATGCACCAGTAATTTCGCCAACCTTCAAGTGAACTGGTTTCTGAATGCCCATCTCAAAAGATCAGTTCATGTCCTGTGCATGCAATACATACCCGTAGGACCTTGTGTGCACCGCCTTTAGGCAAGAGGCAGAGCAAAATGTCTCCAGTGTGCACAATGTGAAAACCCCCAGGCTATGTAAGAGGAATGAGTCCTCTGTCCCTGGACACATGGAGAGAGGGTGGGGTGAGGAAAAGGGAAGGGAACCTTCTGCATTTTGTGCTGTGCAAGATGTGCATATTCATTGGCAAAAAAAAAAAAAGACAGTAAGGCCTGAATTTCCATTGTCTCTCCTCTGGCAACTGAAGCTCTTAAGCTTGGTGAAGCTGTCCTGCCAACTCGGGTGTCTGGTACTGCAATCAGGATCCATCCCACAGCAAATCACATCCTCTCCAACTTGCCTTCTGTGGTCTTGACTTCACCTTTCCATTTACACTGTTGTAAATCAAGATTAACCCCATTAAGACAATGGGCACATACTAGCATAAAAGATGTGTAAGTGGAAGGAGAGTCAGATTCAGTGGTGTTATGGGGATGTTATCTGATTATTTACTATGCTGTTAAGTAACAAGTGCTATCCATGGTAAACTTAATACCAAACAGTAATGAGATGCTGTTGAGATACACAGCAATTTACTCTTATTATTTGTACATCTCACAACATTTTAGGAGAACAATTTGTGTTTTTTTAAGTAAGCATGTTGGAGCTCTCTCTTGAATACAAAAGATCATTGTTATCCTGTTTTGTTTCTCACAGATTTTTTTGTCTTCTGGTTCCTTTTGAGAGATGAGAGCTCTGTTCTGAGAGTGAGCAAACTTTTTGAGAAGCAACAGCACAAAACCGCTTATACCTTGAGAGAGTGCTAAGGAGTAGTGGTGCCAGTTTATACCTGTGACACACTGGGGACACCAGATACCTTTCCTGGCATATTTTCATTGCAGAGCAACAGTCGGATTCTGTGGTGGCCAGAATGATTGAAAAGATGGCAAAAATGTAAGGACACAATAAATGGGGATAGAGAGCTCAGGCTTCCTTCTTCCTCACACTTAACTGCACCTCCGTGTCTTGCTTCACTTGCAGCAGCACTCCTTGATTCACTGATGCACAGGGGACAGGACATCCCAGTCTATGAAAGCAAGAACCAGTTTGTCCCCAAAGTGTTTGTGAGGGTGACCCCCACGTGTGGCAATAGGAAAACTGTGAATGAGTTGAGCCACCATCCTCAATGCCTGCAGGGTAAATGGCAGGGACAGAGGAACTGGCCCCAGGAATGGGGTCAGAGCACTGCAGAGCTGAGACTCAGGGCTTGTCCACATGGGACCCAAGCATAAATAAATGGCAGTGGTTACTCCGGCAGTGGTTGGTGTGCATACTATGAGGGCACAGAGTCACCAGCGAAGGATTGACTCACTACAAATGCTTTTAAAATTAAATGCTTTCTAAAAGCATATCCTTTATTCATTGGCAAACCTAGCAGTTTACAGGGAAGCCTAAACTGAACTATCAGTACGGGGCTCCTGGACAACTTAATCACAGAGCTGCTGGGCATTCCCTTCTGGGACAACCCTGCTGCTGGATGGAGGAACCGGATTTGGTTAAAAATTAATCCAGATAACCGCAGTGATTAGTTTCCAGTTGCATCAGTCCCCTGTGTGGAAGAAATGATGCCAGTTCCCCCAGTGCCTGGAGCAGAGCTGTGCTGCTCCTTGCCCCTCACTGTTCACTAGGTCCCCACATTGTGCAGGAGAAAAACCTTCCTCTGGGTGCTGCAGACCCCAACATCTCCCTGGGACTGACTTTTACAGAAAGCATAAGGTCAAATTCGTGCAGGTTTCCTGTTTGTTTGCTGCCTTCCTGCATATTTGTCTATAGAGAGGCTTGTTTGCCAGTGTTTGCTCTTTGAAAACAAGAGGGAAGAAATGATGGCACAGGCCACTGTGTTGCCACTCATGCTCTGTCTCCTCAGACTCATTGCATGAAGCTAACTGGGTCATTTGCTTTTGGTAGCAAGGTTGTTTTTCTTCCCCCTCAAGTAAAACTGGCTTTTATGTAAATAATTTTTGGACCAGCTGCACTGAACTAATTATCTGGGTCATTCAAATTTCTGCTTCTGGAAGTAATTATGGCCTTTGGGAGTATACTGTATAATACCGATTTATGATTGGAGACTGAGAGTCTTCCTTATCTGCATGAATACTATAAAGCAAAGTTAGCAAATCTTCCTTACATCCTCAGGGCCACAGAGCGCTCCTCTCCTGTGCACAGAACTCCCATTCGGTCTAATAAGCATTTCCCTTCTCCCCTTCCTCCATTTGCACATACTAAGGACTCTCAGTCTGGATGTAATCAGCAAGCTCTGGTCTGCCATTTGGGACAGTGCTCCAGCATCCTTTCTGCTTTTTTCTGCCTGAAGCTTTATACCCCATTAGCTCTTAAGTGGGGCATCAGTGAAAAACAAGGAGGAAATTTTATAGAGAGGGCAGGTGTGTGTGAGGCGATGAGTAACTGGGAAGACTGGGTTTGCTGACATCCATAGAGAAAGGAATGAGTTTACACAAAGACTCAGGTGTCCTAGATTTTGTTTGCAAGAGGCTCTGAGCCTGCAAGTCTGTAAGCTGCCCTACCTATGTAGAAGGGCTGTCCTGAACTGCTGGCAGAAAGGGGACTTTGGCAGGAAGAGGATGGTGAGAAGTGGTAGCAGTTCAGGCCACGTCTCATCTTGAAGGGGCTCAATGCCATTTTCTGCCCTGAAGGGGATAGAGCAGCCTGGAGCAGGGCAGCAATGCCACATAACAAGGAGCACAGTGCAGGTGTAGAGACACCACTGGTCTCTCTATGGTACCCAACTCCCATGTCGAGGAAAGCTCATTTAGCTCTGATCCTTAGGCTTTTACTAAGAACAATGACCAAAAGCTCAAAGCTGTGTAACACCAGGGCAGAAGAGGACATTAGCCTAAAGATATGGTCAAAATCAATTCACAAAGTGCACAAAGTGAATAAATATTATCAACTTTATCTTTTTTAGTTATAATTACAAAATATGAAACTAGTAGAAATATCACTTATTTGTGTATCACTAGACATGAAGACAAAAATTAACAGACTCAGAGTACCTCAAGCTTTTTGAGCTCATCTTCCATTCGTATCTGCCCCTCTCAGCAGCCTCTGCCTTGACATAGACACTCCATTCTTTATTCTTTCCAACAAGTTTCCCCCTTTATAACTAAATTCAAATCAAAAAAACTAGAAGGTGGTAAAATGGAAGAGCTGCTTCTATCACAGTGCTCAAATTTTAGTGTCTTGCAGCCTGCTGTAGCCAGTGTCCAGCTTCATCCTATCACTAGAAGCATCTGGCCATTCTCCTGTGCTTATTCTGAGCCCAGAGCCACCGGGTTCCAGCCACACATAAGTACTCTTAGGCATTTGTACACTAAACATCATTAGTTAAAACAGCAAGAAATCATGCTTCATAACTCAGAAAAAGCACCTTAATTAGCTGTCCCATTTACATGGCACAAATACTAAAAATAAATTAAAAATAAATTAAACCCTGGTAAAAGATGGTCAGAAATGGATGAAATTTTTCAACTAAAATCTTCTTTCTGTACTAAGCCATAGTTAGAGGGGATGAAAAATGTAGATTTGTCAGTTACGAAGTAACTGTCTGAATTTTCATAAATTGTTTGGTCTTGAAAAGTAACCACATTAAAAAAAATCCAGCATCCCACTGGATCATTTGGGAAGCAGCTTTTGTATTTTCTATTCAAAGCTATTTTTTGTTTAGAATTTTTCCTTTAATGTCCAACTAAGCAAGTTTTAAAACACTCGATAGTGTTTTAAACAAAACTGAAATGACCATGTCAATCAATTAAGGAAAAGCACCGTCTGATACAAGCTGAATATAGGTGATTTTATGATTCACTAGAAAGTGTTGGGTTTTTTTTTTCCTTTACTGAATGATTGAAACAAACTCCTCTCTTGCTGTCTCCTGATTTTTTGGGGGACTGGCAGAAAGCCAAAATCTCATTTGCCTAGCTGTAGAAGGAATCATTATCCATCAACATGGCTGGATGGGGAATAGCTGCAAAGTTAGGTGCTCCAGAGATCAGTATTAGACCCGATCATATTTAACATTCTCACTAACGATCTGAGATCATATGTTTATTCTATATTATTTGTATTCATTGATGCCGCTCAGATTCAAAGGGGTTGTGAACCCCAGTGGGGAGAATGGGAGATTGAATAAGTGGACAGAAGATTAATATCCTTTCAAATTGATCCAATTAAGAATGTTCATTTCAAAAACTGCTAGCTAATACAGTTGAAGAAAATAGCCCAAAATGCAGATATTAGCTGAAAAAAATCCAAAAGCTCAGCAATAGTGCTCAGAAAAATACTGGATACCATGTGGCCACAAACCAGAAATGAGCCTGGAGTGCAATGTAAAGACAAAATGCATCTCACTTGTTTGGGCTCAGCAGTTACTACACATGGCTTCAAAACCAAGAGAAACTCATGGAAAAAGATCCATCAAAGTCTTTCACACTCAAAGCTCTTGACATGAGTGCCAGTTCTGGAGTTGTCTACAGACTGCCAGATGCCACCAAGAAAGGCTCTGATTTCTTTATTTACCCTTTATTTGTGCTTTTTCAATTCACCTGCCACTAGCCATCATTAGGGATACTATCATAAGACCCTTTTGGTTTAGTTAGACTGCTTTTGTTTCCCTGCAAAATCCTTGTTTCCTGCATGCTGAGGGTTCCTCATCAACAGAGAAGCAGTAATATGACCAGATGGGCAGCCCAACACAAGACAGAAGCAGTACCACAGATGATGGAAACACGTGGATGAAGTAATCTGTGGCCAGTAGCAGGCCAAATTGGAAAAGAATATTTTTAACCAGGGCTGGAGGAAGAAAACCTGTCACTACATGTTTAGATCATTTCTGGAATCATGTAAAAGTGGAAGTGATATTTTGTTGGCTGCTATATGGGAAAAGCAACTTCTACTATAGCAGGTAACTGGCAAATGGGTTTAAGCAGGTCTTCTTCATATTTAACCTCTCCAGTAGTTGTCTTCTACCTTTGATCTTGGTAGAAATCAATGAGCTCACCTAATCAATGAAGAACAGTGCATATAGATTGAAGGCAGCTCTGTGTGATTCTTTGAAGCTCCCAAACGTCAACTAAAACATCGTAAAAACTTTTCCAAGAGTATTTATTGGCTCATCATTTATAATGAGACTAGTACAGAGAGTCAAAGACACAGATCATAATGTCTGCTAACAGATGTGTCTGGAGCACTTATGTAAGTCTTGCGGTAGAGTGTGAGTCAATATTTCTTATGGATATATAATTGATAGCTGAGAACAAGGATCAATTTTCCAGTGAACGTGGGAGAAGTGCTCCCTCACCTTTTCATAGTCTTCATGCCTCCAGGATTGCTTCAACTGCTTTAAACAATGATGATGAGCATTTAAACAACCCCCTTATGAGGTTTCTTTCCTCACTTTCTATTTTTTAATTCTAAGTTACTTCAAAATATCATTCTCTTCCCTTCTCTGGCATTTAAACCAAACCAAAATCTCTTCACCTCAAATGAGTTGCCCTGATTTTTCCCCTGAGCTCTGACAATCGAATAGCCTTGTGTACCTCTCATGGTCACCCCTCCATCTCCTTCCTAAGACCTGACTGCAATGCCACCATGAGCACTGCCAGACAGGAAATTCCATAAGCGTCCCTAAACCAGCACCAACATCCCCACTCAGTGGCAGGGCAGATATACCCTGGGTGACAGGCTGCATGTTGAGTGCTGGCAGCAGGCACTGAAGTGCTCTCTGGGGCACAGATACATCTGCTGTCCTCTTACTGGGACCAAGGTTTGCTGGGACAACCTATTCATACCTGGGACAGGTAAACAGGAACAAAGAAGAGAATAACAGCACTCACTGAAGAGATGAGAACATGTCCTTAGCTGAAATCATCACACTGTTTTACACTCACCCATTTTGTGTGGAGATGTGATTTCCTTTTATGGCTGGGGTCTAACCAATGCCAATACTAATGGGATGCCCTTGGATGCCAAGCCCCATTACAGGTTAGTAGGTTTCAAGCCAAGGTAGTAAATGTGGTACAAAACCTGTGTATAGGGCACAACGAAGGGCTAGAGAGAGCCCCTAAAGCAGCTTAATGTAAACAGAGAGGCTTCTTACATGCACCACTGGTGAGATTGGGCAATGAGCATCTGATTTACACATCACAGACTTTACATGCCAGCCTGTTGTCCTGCATTTGGCCCTTTCCTAAAAACTAAGAGTGCTCCATGCCCCAGAAAATGTAACCAGACTTACCTGAAAAGAAAACTTCTGCTACAGCCAAATTCAGCAGAAGGAATAGTGCCTGAGGGTCTGGATTTTCATGCACTGATCAGGCTGCTTGGATAGCAATGTCTGCAATCCTGCAGCTCGTGTCTGCCCTTCTGCCAGCATCACTGCCCTGAGAGAGTAGGCACCAGTCCCACCAGTGCTCTCTCTCTCAGCTTGGTGTCTTAGTGCAAACTCACCCTCCTCAGGAGCTGGCACTTACACGTCAGGCTGAACCTGGGTGGCTGCAATGCAGGCACAGGAGCTGATGTGCAGATGATATTGCGGGGTTGGTACTTCCTTGCAGAGGGTTGAAAATACCCAGGAGCTGAGACATCCCACACACCTGTAGCAGAGTCTACTACAGCCTGTGCACCAGAGTCCTGCAGTGCTCTTCTTCAGGGAAATCCTTCTGTCTTTTTCCACTGCAGACTCTGCATGGCACATGCAAAAGTTCCACTCCCAGCAGTGGGAAATGTGACAGAGATCTGCAAGGATGGAGAGGAGGGTTTTACCTCCTCATGCACTGCATCCACCACTCTGGCTTTTTCTGTTCTTCTGCAACAACCACTGGGGACTGTTTCCAAATTGCAAGAGATCCCCAGATTGCTTAGAACTAGCAGTAGGTCTTTATTACCATAAATCTTTCATAAATCTTAAGCCTAAAATAAATGGTGTGACAGTTCTGAATGTCAGGAATTATGTGCTGTAGCAGTTTCGTTCACAGACATTGTATATGTGCATTTGGGAATCTGGCTGGCAAACCCCCTCTATTATTTGTTCTGGCTGCACATTGTTTACACTTTTCTTCCTTTTTTTGAAATCAGAATTTATTGTCTCAGTGGCTAGATAAAATATTTCGCCTACAAAAGAAAGCACTGGTTGAAGAGAAGCACTTTTGTAATTTTAATTTTTTTCTTACTACAAAGGAGAATAAGAGAGATTTCTGGGACCCTTCATGTTAATATTTGATGAACTATCTGGGAAAAGGTTTAAAGAACAAATGGCGGAAAATGGGAGATAATGTGGTGTGATGGACTAAATGCACCCTGGAAGTCAGTTCATGCTGTCACTTCCACCCATCCATTACAAGCCAGGTAGGGCCAGCTCTTAATAACCAGAGTCTCTGTGGCCTGCACTAGGTATGATTGAAGCCACCCACAAAACAAAGCAATCAACTCAGTCATTGCCCCTCCAGAACTGGAGTGAATTTGGTGGTGAGGCTAAATCCTTACGGAGTGAGCTTCAGTTATTCATGGGAGTGAGCACACCGAGGCTGGCAAGACTCTCGGCATGACCACAGGAGCAGGTGCTGCACACCCAGGCCTTTCAGGGACCCTCAGTGTTGCATGGGTACCCCCTTTCTACAGAAGTGCTTGACAGAGTTATTGGTGCAAACTGAAAGACAAGGTGCTCGCAACCTGAATTGCCAATCCAGTAAGGGCAAGGAGCTGATGTAAATTACCAAAATAATTCTCTGGATACATTGCTAAATCAGAAACATAGAAGAGTTAAAAGATAAAGATGCTATATAGAGTAAAAACACAGAGGATTATGGTGATCAATCTGTATTTGTTTTTATTGTAAGACCCCTGTGTTGCATCCAGTGAGGGCAGACAGGGACAGGTGGAAATTCACGAGCTCCTAAAGCAACCAAGGTAGAAGGTAAAAAAATCTCCTATCAGTTTTATTTTCTTTTCTGAAATATCTCGCTCATCTACTATGGCCTTAGTTCATGCACCTAAGGACTTGCTCAGGTTTCGTCCCTTATCCCTTATCTCCTAAGGACATGTTATCACCATCATTGCTGTCTATTGCACTGACAGTAGGCAGTATAGCTCCTAATGTCACCTATCATGATATTGTGATACACCATCTATCACGATATACATGCTTTACCAGGGAAGCTGAAGTGCCCAGAACACTGCATTCTCACTGAGGTCTGCACACAGTGCAACTGGCACCAGAGGGGCAGCTGAATGCCACAAACTGATAACATTTTGTTGTTGCTGTTGTTAATTTAAAGACTGGAGTATTTAAAGACCATCTGAGAGTAAACCAGGTGGGTTGTGGCACCAAATCACAAGTGTAACTCATCAGTGTAATAAACCAAGAAACATGCATTTGCAGAGCAAAGTTTTACTGCACATAATCTCTGTCTGTTGTCAGGGGGGAAGAGCACAGACATTCCCAGCTTGTGCCCAGATGGCAAGGCATGCCAGCTAGTCCTCAGTGGCCATTAAAAGAGGCTCTTTCACATGGTGTGTCATGGGATCAGCTCTGGTTATAAGATCAGCCAAGCTCAATCTGCATCCTCAGTTGATGTGAACTCTTGCCACTTTACTGAAGTCAAAGGATGAGGCATGAGGATGAGTTCTTTGCATGAGCAGAGAACCCACATCCCTCCACCTTCAATTCTATTACAATGATTTTGGATAAGAACAAAGGAAAATTCCCATAGTCAGAGAGGAAATGCTCGCTTCTGTACCTTTTCCAGTGCTAGTGGGCACTAGCATCTCACTCTTGGGCCAGACAAAAAGGTAGTAAATTAAACAAAAAATATCTGTGATAATGATGAGCTTTTTCAGTTTGAAGACTCTGTTCTCCAGTGCTGACAGAAAAACTGCATGTTGTATATGAGCAGAACTGAGGATCACTTGCACTGAGTTTTGCCAGCAATTCTCTGGTGCTTCCCACAGAGAAGCAGTTCTGGGGAGGTGGTTCAGCTTGCAGTGGGACTGTACCTCAGGTGTCTTCTCCCTCACTTTTCATCAGGTTCCAACCACACAGAAATGTTCGGTGAGGAGCACCCAACAATCCTTAAGAAAGGCTGATGCATCTCTACAGGCCAAGAGAGAGGAAAAATGTGACATCTGTCCCCTCTTGAGTGGCTGGAGGTGGAAGGCAGCAGTTACTGTAGTACGAGGTGAATTATGATTTCCAAACGAAGTGCATGTGAAGGTCACAGAGCAAAATCAGATATTATATCCATCACAGAGAGAGATAAAAAGAGCCAGCATTTCCTTCTTCAGCTTATTCCTTCTTCACAAATGCAGGAACTATTTTTATTTGTTTGTTTGTTTGTTTCTCCTGGTTGTTGTTACAGTAAATTCCTAACACCAAAACTTTGGAAAAAAACCACTCTGCCTCTTGGGAAATTTCCATAACAATTATTCCTTCAGTTCCCTATGCTGTTGGCCGTGGTTTGAGATGACATCCATCCTGATGGCACTGGCATAGCTCTCCCCTTCTCAGTTCTGATTGCATGGCCTCATCAAACAAACCCAAAGGCCAGCAGCTTCCTTGAAAATACTCCCACTGACTTCAAAGCACTTTGGATCCAGCCTCACATGGTGGTCAATCACTGGACATACTGCAGCAACCGAAGGAACTATTGCTGACAGCTGCAGATGTAGACCCACATAAAAGACAGCAGAGACATATGCCTGATGTGTTTGGTCTTGGATTGCCCCAGAAATACAATGGGGTTTTTTAAATATGAATGTTTTAATCCTTCACAGAATGCCTTTATCTGAACCTATTCTACTGGGGCCTGTTTACCAAAAGGTTTATTCCAAACTCAAATTGGGATAAACAACCAGCAAGAGTCTCCTGGCCTCCAGAGACTGTCTGCTCACTTTTGCTGCTGTGCTCCAATCAGATGAGGAGAGATCCAAGCACCAAGATACAGACCCTTTGTGCTGACAAGATCATGCAAAACCAAAGACTTACCCTCATGGGTGCAGATGTTGTACGTTCAGATACACATACACATACAAATATACTTACATGTATGCATGTTTTGGGGCATTTAAAAAATAATCTTTCATATCGTATTACAAAATATGGGTCTAAGGCTGTTATTGTACCTTGTAAATAATCCTCGTAGTGGCATCAGTCAGAGAAGCTGGTGAAAAGACAACTTGATGCATCACAGCGAGCTGGTGGCTCAGAAGCAGACCCTGCCCAGTACATGCAGCACAGAAGACCATGGCATTGCACCACTATGTGCCAACTGCTGTCAAAGCCTCTGCTGCCCAGCAAAGGGGCTGTTATGGGGCCCTTCCCTCTGGATTTGGCTATAACTCAGCCTAGAGAGTATATTACATGTGGGAAAGCTACTTACTGTGGGACAGTGAAAATGCTGCAAGCCCCTCTGCAAACAGCAAAAAGTAGTATGCATTCATCAGCTGCATGCATATTTGTGATTTTGAAGGCTTCAAAAGGGAAGAATTATAGTCAGCTTGGAGATATGTTCATCCTGACTCTGTTATGGAAGAGGTGGCAGTAGCTCCATAGCAGGTTTTATACTGAAGAATTTGATTTGATCTTGGTGGAGCCAAAATGAAAGAGATTTTTTTTATCTATTTATTTTCAGGACAGAAATTTCTCTTTGAGTTTTCTGGGAACATTTTGAGTTCATGAGTCAATGACCAGCAGAAAAAAGAAACAAATGTTAAATACCAGTCACTCTTTCACTGTCTCATACTGATGCAAAGCCATGGTGTATCAAAGCACTTGTCTAGTATATAGCCATGCTCCAGGGAACTTTATGCAGAGTTGTTCTCCTTGAAAGAAAACATGAGGTTTGGGGTTTTGTCTACATTTCAGTGCAATCTTACAGAGATTTGTGCATTACATCATTGTATATTTTGGAACTTCTGAAGGGAGGGAAAAACAAGACAGTAAACATGATATGCAAAGACTAGAGTATGTTAAATGTTTTAATGAACATTTTTTCATTGTGGTGTGCTGTTTTAATTTGTAGGTGCTACCAGATATTACCAATAAAGTTGTAAAGCATTTTCTCGTTTCCTGCTTTGCTGTCAAAGGTTTGTAGTGGTTTGACCCTGGCTAAATGCCAAGGACTCACACACACACAGTCACACTCTCCCACTCCCCTCCCTGCAAACGGATAGAGGAGAGGAAAGACTAAAAGGTTTCACAAGTTTGTGATAAGGACCATAAAAACCTCCTTATTAATTATTTCACAGACAAAACAGGCTCCAACTTAAAATACTAAGAATTTATTATTTTCAAAATCAGAGCTGAAGAGTGAGAAGCTTGATAGATCTTACAGCCACCTTTCTCCCTCACCCCTCCCTCTTTTGGAGATCTCCCTTCTTCCCCCAGCGGCCTGGGGAAAACAGGAGGGGGGGGTTAAAGTCAGTTGTTGTTTCTGCCGCTGTTCAGGGAGGGAGAGTCCTACCCCTGCTTCCCGTGGGGTCTCCTCCACAGAAGACAGTCTATCACGAAACTGCTTTTGTGGTTCCATCCCACAGACAGCAGCTCTTCCAGTGCTGTTGCCACGTAGGTCACCTTTCCACAGGTTGCAGTCCTTCAGGTGTAGCTGCTCCAACGTAGGTTCTCCACGAAGTCACAGCCTCCTTCCAGCATCCATCTGCTCCAGTGTGAGGTCAGTACCAGTCCTCTGCGGGCTGCAGATGAATCTCTGCTCCCTATGGTTTCCCATGGGCTGCAGGGGAGACAACCCACTCCATCATGGTTTGCACCACGGGTTGCAGGGGCCCCATTTCAGTGCTTACGGCATCTCCTCCCCCTCCTCTTCCACTGACCTTGGTGTTAATCACAACTTCTCACTCTACTCTTCTCTAAAACAGCCATTTTTGTCTGCCTGAACTTTTTTTTCCTCCTTCTTAAATATGTTATCACAGAGGTGTTACCATAACTCCTCATTGGCCTGGCCTTGGCCAGCTGTGGGTCCAGCCTGGAGCTGACTGACATTGGCTCTGCTGGAAATGGAGAAACTTTCAGCAGCTTCTCAAAGAAGCCTCCCCATAAGCCCCCCCGCTAACAAAATAAAACCTGGCCACTAAAAACCACCATACAGTTTCATTCATTTCTTTTGCATTAAGCTGAAATCTTCCATCCTGTGTCTCCCAAGTATTGCTGGTTTTGTTTGTTTCTAAGTATTGGTAAAATTACTTCAACTTTCAAATTTGACATAAGATGACTGAATAGAGCATTTTTCTTGCTGGCTGGTAACAGCTCCTCGTAAGGGTGACTTGTGTCTCAGAAAATATGGTATGGTATGCTGACAGATATCTCCACTAGTGAGTTTAAATTTAAGTTCAGAAAGGTTGATTCTCTTCAAATGCATCAGCAGGCATGGAAGTCTCAAAGAATGAGCTTGGGTAAGATGGACTTTTACTATGATTTTTGATCTATATTATTTTCCTAGTCTATTTTCCTAGGAGAGGTGGCAAATGTCAACCCGGCCATGAAGTCCAGAGCAGAAGTCAGGTGACAACTCTGTTCCAAGCTGCTACAGCTCACTATGTGAACTTGGCAAAGTCAATTAACCTCCTTATGAATTTTTTGTCTGTAAAAATGCAAATGCTTTTATCAATGAGTGATTGAGCCAAACTCCAGGCACATTCATGGAAAGACAAATGTTGACTTCAGGATCAGGTTAATGAGTCTCACAGGTGTGGTGGGACATGATTCAATAGTGTTTGTAAAGATCTCTGAGGTTCTCAAATGTAGGATGATCTGAGCGGGTAAAGAAATTCAGTGACAACTCCTAATAAATGCATACCTATTAATCCTCCTCCCTCCCCTTTTCATGTCCAAGTAGCAATAAGAATGAGATTTAAAGTATTTATGGAGTGGTTGAGAAAGCCAACCTTTGACTCTGTGCCTTAGAGCAGTGCCTGGGGCAGGCAGTAATTGTGCAGAAAGGCACTGATAGCACGTCTTCTTATTGCTTAAGAAAAGTGCTTTTCCAATTTGCTTTGTTCACTGGGTTGCTGTACCAGGCTCAGGATTCACAGTTTTAAATACAGGGAGCTATATATAAATACACATGCATGCACACATGCACAGAGACTGTGACTCAGATACATTACTAGCACACTATAGCTCAAGACAGTATAATTGAAAAAAATAAGGAAAAAAAGAGGTTTCAACATTTTTAATAAATAGACCCTAATCCAAAATCACTTTTACAGGGTTTATTCATATGAGTATTCAAATCTACTGAGAACAGAGTGGCTCGTAAGCACAGAAATTTGCATCAGACCTGTAAATTGAACTGTATATTCAGCCAGGTTTGGAGCTGCATATCATATTGATTTTTCAAGATGAGAAAAGGGATTGAGATTGTAGAAATTGTATTCAAATTTTCCCACCTGAAAAGTTTTCTTATTTATTGATTGAGAGGAATTTCCCAGTGTGCAGTGATTATGTTTATACTATAGACCCATTCAACCTGTCTACAGTCCTTGAACTGAAATTGAGGAATTTTATGGGGTTTTTTTGGACCCTGAAGAATTTCAGAGAATCTGGAAATCCTCGCTGAAATGCCCAAAAGAAACTGGATCTCTGTCTCATCCACCATACCATGAGGTGGGCTGGTGGATGCACTTCAAGTTCCTTTGAGCCTGCGCATGGGGTCATATATAATTCTTCCCTTTCTTGACTTGCTTTATGTAAATTTCTCTATATAGGGACTTGGTGTACACATCTGTGATTATACATTATTTATATACACAATCAATCTCAATCAAGTACATAATTAAAACCAATGTTTTTTACCTGTGTGTCTGACAATAAATGTGAGAATAGCGACAGGAAATGGATATTAAGAGCTATAAATACATTCTAAATAAAGCAATTTAACAGTATGAATGCATAACTGAAGTCATACTCCAAATCTTACAATTAAAGTGTCACATAAAACAGAAAACATCCACCATTTGACAAAGTTTCTGAAATACAAGCAAAGTTTTACAATTTTCCATTACAATTTTCCATAAATTACTGTGATCTTTCTTTCAGAGTAAGCAAATGGAGTTGCTGGTTTGGGCCCTCAAAAGGCCATTCAGGAGAAACAGAACTTATATAATTAACAGGGGTAAAGTTAATCAATAATACTTTTCTGCTGTCCAGCTTGAGAGCTCTCAGACATGTGTTGTCAACAGAAGTTACAAACAGATGTTTCTGAGGGCAAAAAAATCTAACTTTAAAGTGCAGCAAAGAGGCTCAAAGTCTGTTCTCAGTGAATAAGGAATGGCTTCATTGACTATACACAACGTCAAGACATTAAGGTCAATAGATTTTTTTTCTAGTTTTCCGTAGTGCAGTGGACTTCACCTCCCTGTATTCCAAGTTATGTCTGAATTTTTCAGCAACAACAAAACCAAAATTATATCTTTATTGCTTGTACAAAACTATTTGCAGTACAACTCTGAGAGAGCAAAAGAACCAGGTGGCAAACACCCATTCTCCTTTCTCAGGTGAGGTAGACACTAGACATGGAGTGTAAGGAACAACCACCCAGCGAAGAATCATTTTGTCAAAGAGCAAAGAAAAGAAGAGAATCCATAAAACATGGTGGTCATTGTCTTGGAGACTTGTGTTACATGTTAAAAAGGAATACCTGGTGGGTTTTTAAACATGTTTGGTGACCATATGCAGGCTTCTGACAGACCTTTCAAGTAGTATTGGTGTGAAACCATAATCTGCCCATGTTGAATATATAGGCTACAGAGCATACCATGATAATCATCACAGCATTGCTATACTCTCTCTGATTGACTGTATTATTACAGTGGCTTACAAGCTGTGAGTGCAGTGTCTGTAAGGCCCAAATGGCAGCATTCAGGCTGTGCTGGCTGCCTGGAATGACTCATCTTTCTGAAGAATTCAGAGAGCTCCAGGCTGAGGACAGGCAAGACCTCATTCCCTTACTCTTTTCTCCTAGTGAGAAGAACAACCTAAGAATCTGGTATGATGGGCTACTCACTGCCTAGTTATAATTTATGAGCAGATTTATGAGCCACAGGCTAAGGGTGGACTCATGGGTGAAAGTCATCATTCAATGGTGCCTTATCAACCAACAGTGCCTTATCAACGAGAACAAAAATCAGACCTTCACTGGTTTTGAACTTGGACTCTAGAACCAGCTACAGCACGGAGGAAGTGAATAATATATCAATAGTAGGTGAGACTGAAATAAGTGATACTCTGTGGTTTGCTAGATATATTAGAGGAGGTGAATCTTTTCTTATTTCTTCCCACTTTTCTCTGTCTTGACAAATGCATGGCGAGAGAGAATCCATGTTGCTTAGCAACTCCTTAGGATGCAGAAAGAAATCAGTCAATACAATTCTGATTTAAAGCTGCAATGACCCACAGAAAATTTTCTAGAGAAAAACAAAAATAGCTATATATTCTCTGTCTTTTTCCTGAAGTCACATTAGCTCATGAGTCAAACTCTTTAAAATGAAGAATGATGGAAATATATAGATCTTTCTGAGGTGGAAGAAAGGGGCTACTTTATTACAGGGGTCTGAAAAACAGGAACTCATTTCGAATTCTAGCAATGCTAGTTGTTTTAGTTAAGGCTGAGAGTGGATTTAGCTATTTTGGCACATGAATCATTCGTGAGCCAGTCATGATTTCAGTCATGAAACACTCTGTATTAATTCCTCCACTTGTTTGAATTGTCATTGATTACATCAGTATTGCATCCATAGCAGCTAAAGCCACTGATATTGCACCAATAACAAAAAAGATGTGGTTGTTATTGCAGCATAAGCACATGCATCAAACCCTCAGCAGAACACTTGCATCAAACCATCAACAGCTGAGCTGGAGTATGGTCATCTTAGCCCATGAGTGAGCACACAAATCAGAGAGTCCCATTCCTGGTGCTGGATGATTGACTGAGCATTTTCAGGATGTGTTTATTCACCAAACACAACTGGCAATTCTGCAAAAATCAGTAAGATGATCAGGGTTTGTGAGTATTCCCATCAATGCTAACAGGTTTCTGAGTATTCAAAACCAGTGATAAACATTGCTTCCTAGAAGTTCAAGAGACATAAATTTAGCTCCTTTACTCATAGTAGCATTTATATAGTCAGCTATTTGTTTTTACTATTTGATCAGAACTCATATGAATTTTCAGTAATGCAGGATTTGGTGGAAATGGTACAATCACAAAGGAAAATATGAGGAAATTGTTATCATTTTGTTACAAGAAATAGCAAGGCAGGGGACCCAGGGCCAAACAAGCACTTCAGGGATTTGCCTCTAATGGTGGTGTAATCATACCCTAAAGAGCATAAGAGTCACCCTACAATCCAGCCTTTCGTTTGCATGGAGAAAATAAACTCAGGTTCTGGCAAACTATCTGTAGCAGAATGAAGGTCCAGCAGGATTCTCCTTGCACAACTTTAGCTGTCTGAAAGAATAATAGAATAGAATCATAGAATAGTTTGTGTTGGAAGGGACCTTTAAAAGTCATCTAGTCCAAAACATCTGCAATGAACAGGGACCTTTTCAACTATATCAGGTGGCTTAGAGCCCCATTCAACCAGACTTTGAATGTTCCCAAGGATGGGGTATCTACGACCTCTCTGGGCCACCTATTCCAGTGTATCACCATCCCCCCTCATAAAACATTTTTTCCTTATAGCCAGTCTAAATCAATCATCTTTTAATTGGCAAGCATTATCCCTTGCTTTATCACAACAGGCTCTACTAAAAGTTTGTCTCCATCTTTCTTATGACTCCTTTAAGTATTTAAAGACTGTAATAAGGTCTCCCTTGAACCTTCTTTTCTCCAGGCAGAACAAGTAATAAGGTCTCCCTTGAACCTTCTTTTCTCCAGGCAGAACAACCCCAGCTCTCCCACCTTGTCCTCAGAAGAGGAGAGTTCCATCCCTCTGATCAGCTAGTCTGTACTACCTCTGTAGCCTTTCTTTATAACCAGTGGAGACAAAGGAAGGAATCTCCTTGAATCTCCATCTCATTATAGGGCAGGTGGTTAAAAGGATGGCATGGAAGCTACACTGTCCCCTGAAAGTGTGACCTCTTGCCAATGGCTATGGAAGGAGCTGACACTGGGTATCCAGCAGATTTGATGTCACTGGCACAAGGTGGGAGAGGGGTATTCCTGTGGAGAGAGATTATGTCAGTCTCAGGTTCATTCCAGGCATGCTCTTCACTCACCATCCTCTTGTCCTTGGGAGACAAAGGCTACCTTTGCTGTGACAGATGAAATATAAGAGCATTGCAAAGCACTGCAGCAAAAGAATTTTTTAGGTTGGAACAGACCCTTAAAATGGTTGAGTCCAATTGTTAATTAAGCATTGCAAAGTCCATCAGTAAACCATGTTCCTAAGTGCCACATCAACACATCTTTCAAATATCTCCAGGGATCATGACTCAGCTGCTTCACTGGACAATCTGTTCTAATACTTGACAATCCAGCAAGTTATAGGCTCATTCCCATGGGATCCACATGCTAACCTACATACACACATGCACATACACACTGCTCCACAGCAGGGCTAGGGTTTTCATGCAGCTTTTGGTTCCCAACCAAGTAAGTGTTCTGCAACCCTTCTCAGGATGGAGAGGTATGGGCAGATGGCTCACTCTGGGATTTTCCAAGGGATGCATGGGGAGATGTTTCCCTTCCTGAAACTGTTTCACATCACCTTCAAGGTTTCATGGAGTTAAGATGAGGGAGACACTGGCAGCTGGGGGGACATCATGCCAGAACCCCTGCATATGCTTCTTCAACCTTCCCTTCACAGTTAGGTCAGGAGGCATGAGGGAAGAGACATCAGAGGCTGCAAGTCAGCCAGTGAGCTAGGTTGGTACTCCTTTCTTGGTGCAGAAATGAATGATGCGTAGTCTTCTAGTTAATTTGAAGGGGCCACATCTGGAAGCACTTTACGCAGCCTCAGCCTCTGTAGCAATTTGCCTGAGTAAGCACCTCGAGATTTAGCCAGTAGAGAATGTGCCCTGCATAGCTCATTAAGAACATAATCACTCCCCTCTGGGTCAAATTCAAGTGGCTATTAAAATCAATGTATTTATTTGCCACAAAGAGTGCTAAAGAGGTTGTAAGATGTATATGAAATATGTTCTGTAAGAATGGCATTGTGGTAACAGTACAAAAAAGAGCCTGAGCTGGTTTAGATGCGTCCTAATCCCTTGCTGCTATTAGATGTCGGGATTTCTGCACCAGGGAAGAGGGAACACGAAGGGTGTCAGCTAGAGGAATGATGAAAATATCTCACAGTCAAGTGACATGAAGCCCGTGGCACATCAAATAGCAGAGAAGGACTATGCAGATAACAGCTGGCTGACAGGGGAACCATTTTCTCTGATTGGAGGCTGTCTCCAAGGAACATGGACTGACTCTTTGCTTACTGACCTTGAAAATGGAAATAATTTCAGAGGCTGCCTTCTCCCATTTGCAGAAGTTTAAGCACATTTGTTTCTATCAAATGAATTTGAATACATTTTGCCGTGACATCAGAGAAAGGATAATTCTTCATTTACCAGCATGTCTCTTTCGTTATGAACGACAGAGCTGCCTAAAAAATTGTTTTTAATGTGTGACTCTGTCTTGTGTAAAATACAATGAAAGGGGCTGAGGATGGAGCTGAGATTGAAAGAAACCAGTGGAGGGATCATCCTCTGGGCAAATGTCATCTAATACCCACTGACTGAGGACGTGTTGGGAGCTGGGAGGGAAGGATGCATTTCATGAGAAAAAGATTCAGTTGCAGGAAAATAAGGGGACATCTTTGCCTGGCACTCTGCCTGCTCTTGTAAACAGACATGGTGCAAACACAAGTAACTATCTCCCTACATGGCCATCTTCAACCTCCCTTCCCCCTAACTAACAAATCTTACAGAAGCAAACTCTTCCCAGAGTGAATCACTGTTTTCCTGAAGAGTGAACGTTTCTGTTGCAAAGTCAACAAAGTCCTGCAGGAATTCTTGGAGAATCTCCAGAGATATGCAAAAAGAAGCCTGTAATTTGTTGGCTATCATGGCATGCTTTCAGACCCCAGAGAGGCTACTGGGAGCTGAGGGCAGTCTGCATGTCAGGAAGTCAGAGCTCCTATGCAGATTTTCTCAACATCATAGAGCTGGATCATTTTAATTTACTGGCTTATTCTTTATACTCTCATTTTAGTGCTAGCTATCGCTGCAAGAGGAAGACAAGGTGATTGAAAAATCCAGTTTGGTTTATTAAACTGGACTGCTTTCCTCCACTGAAGGGGAGGTCACCTTGCAGCAACCAGAGGGTAGAAACGGGCACATACTGCTGACTAGCTGCTGGCTCGGCAGGTTTACACTCTAATTTCCCCCGTGGTGATTTTCCTGTTTTCTACATCAAGCAGGATTTTCACATCCACCAGCAAGGTTCTGATGCTGGACCAGCTGCAATGCAGAGGCTGAAACACCTTTAGCCACTTCTATTACAAAGTCTTCAAGAAGCTGAGCATGGGGCTCACAGTCAATATGGAGGACTGGCTCAATTTCTTGATAAATGTCTCACTGCAGTTACTGGTCATGAAGAACCTCTAAACCTGGCTTATGTTACTATCAGGAAAATAGATTTGGTGGTATAGGTAAATTAGATTTTAATTCCACTTGGCCAGTTTCTTTTGCAGGGAGAAATGAAGCTGACCATACCTATGGACTTGCTTTTCTTTTACTCCTATCTCACAGTCCACGTTTAGCTGTATTTTGAGGTCTAACTTGCTCTTTTCCTTGCGTGGAGTTACCTTCTTCATTTTTCTACACAGCATTGAAAACAGCATTATAGCCCCAGTCTGGGGTATTCAAATCCCAATCTCTCATCTAGAGAGGTTCACTAGAGGGTGAAAGGTGCTATGAGCTGGGGACAAGCTGCAGTACCAAGGAACTGAGGGAAGAGGAGCTTTGGGAGACCTGCTGAAAGCAGGGAGCATCCACAAGTAGCTTTCCTTCCCGTGCTCCCGGGGCAGCTGAGAGAGGGAAGGAAAATGCAGTTTAGCTACAGCAGACACATCTGTGCACCAAGAAAACTGGAAAAGGAAAAGCGAAGCCAATGCTGGGAGACGATGGATTGTCTGCTTAGTGTGTCAGCAGCAGAAAGTGGCCTCCCTAAGGCCAGCCACTGCCTGTGCTGGGCAACACTGGGGGCTCTTCTCCACTGTGCCCTTGTAGGTTGCCAGCAGACAAGGTGGGGGAAGAAGTGGAGAGAGGAACACACTGCTGTGGGGAAGGAGGTGTATAAATAGTGTCTGTTTGGAAGGCCAGGTGTGTCCGTCCAACTTGAGCCAAGCATAACAGGAGGCAGCAAGGAGTGTGTCTTCCTCTCCAGACCTAGTTCCTGAAATTCATTTCCTCCTATGTGTTTCTGTTAATATGGGTGGGTGGATAGGGAGGGAGGAAGGAAGAAAAGAAAGCAAAAAATCTTTGTTTTATTCTTGGATCTCACACCCCTGAGTCTTTGTTTGTTTGCTTTGTACCTGCTCACTTGTGCATTCCTTGTCCTGTGCATGCGTTATGGCTGAGCCACTCTAAGCCCTTGCTTCTGCTGCGTGGGGAGTTTTGCTCCACTGTCTTCCACTCTTCTTCCTCACCCTGTCTATCTCTGCTGCCAGGTGCATGAGCTCCTACACCATCCCAACCATTGGACCTTTCACCAAACTTGTTTAGCTCACCCTGACAGAAACCTTTTCTGTGTTAGTGAATTGAACTGGTGCAGAGCTAGTTCAGACAGGCAGGGCAGAGAAAGAGAGAGGGAGAGTAGACACATGCATCAAAAAAGGGGGAAACCACTGGAGGACTAATAATTTTCTTTTTTGACTTTGGTGACCTGCTATATTGGTTCCCACTCTTGTATGCTACTTAATCACCATCTGATATCTTGGCACACTGTTGTTTTCCAGGCTCTCAGGAGGCACATGCATTTCAAACATCACCCCTCCAGCCTGGAGCAAAGCTTCATCTCCCATGTACTTACAGCTTTCTACTGCAAAGCTGGCCTTAAATTGAACTCTCTGACACAGTGTATCTGACCAGTGCTGTGGTCACATTTATGGTCATTCCTTCTGCCAACACTATTTACAGCATGCTAGGCTGTTATGATGAGCCCTTTGGAAAACAAGGACGTGGCAACAGGTTTCCCTTGTTGTCCTGGAGGCAGACCGAGATATGGCAGGTGCTGTCTCTGGCCACCTGGTCCTTCAGCATAAAGCCAATGCTGGTATCTGCTCACTTCTGGGAAAACACTCATGGCATCAGAGACCCTGCCAGATAAAGAGCCTACTAGGAAGCACTGTTTTGCTCACAGTGCTCAGGAAGCCAGTTTCTTGCAAACACAAAGCAGGTGAGCCATCCCACCCCTGCCATCCTTCAGGTGAGCCGTTGCTCACTGTGGATTTGGGAGACATGCACCCATGAGCACTGGGGACATGAGGGGTGGGACAGAGGGATGTGTTGCCAGCAGGGCTGAGGGGCCAATTCTATATTCTGATGATTTTGGTTTTGCTGACCAGCACATACATCACACACTCAACCACCTTCCTGGCCATGGGGTGCCCTGTTGCCTGGCTCACCCCAGGGACACCCCACATCACCTCTGTGTGAGGGTGCACAGGCCCCATTGGTTGTGGTCGAACCCCATGTGGTTCTCCACCCCATGTGCCTCTCGCCTCTTGGTGATGGAGGCTGTCCATGCTGGTCAAAACCCTGCCTCCCCTCCAATTGAAGGCACTTCTATAGCCTTGCTGCCACTTGATTTGTTCTCTTTGCTCTCTCTTTCCTCCAACTTTCTGAAATGGGAACATTATTTGAAAAACAGGCAGCGCAGAAGGAGGCCGTGCGGCCCTGGGAGCGCTGTGTCAGGCAGAACAAAATAAATGCCTGAAGAGGTACTTCCGAGACGTTTTGAAAGAAACTGGAGCACACATGTTCCTCTTCCCCCTCTGTTTTTTGTCACGTCTCTGTAATACAGTGGACATTTTCCTGTCTGCTCGGCAGGGCTGACAGCATGTTGTCAGGACAGGGCCGTGTCCTAAATAGAAACTCTGCAGGTTCAGAAAGTTCCCTTCCTCTAATTGGAACCGACTTGCGAAGGTGAAGAAAAGCTGCAAAATTGTTTTAAGCTATGAGCAATTATAACAGCCCTTACAGTGCCAGTGACACTAAGAGGATTTGTACTGGATTATACCTAACATTAACATGATCTAGTGCTGCATGAATATCACAGCCCGCAGCAGGCCCGGCTCTCGGAGTTGGGTTCCTTGTTCTTCAAAGCCATCCGGGGTTTGTGGAAGGAGGGGAACAAAGCCGGCCACAATTTCATTGGTGAAATGTCATATGTCATTTAAACATCACAAATAGGCAATGATAAAGTAACAGTGGAAGGCAGAATGGGCTTTAGCAAGACCAGCCACCCTCCTACGCTTTGGCAATTCACCCTGCTGGGCAGAGAGGTACCACAAGGTCTTGCAGTAAGTTGACATGATGGTGCCACACTGGGCACAATGAGTGACCAAATTGTGAATCTCTCTCCTATCTCCAGGCTGCATTGGATCATCTGAGGCAGCTTTAAATATTGTTTTAAAAGAATTCTTCCTTTTATAACCATAGAGAGAGACTTCTACTGGTGCCGACAGAATAAAAGGGGAACTAATTAGGGTATGCCCTCCTATGCAGAGATTTCAGTGACATGAAACTGTGGTGGAGCAGGCTGGTAGGGCTGTATGCAGCTGGTGATTGTGAGGAGCATCATCTATAGGAAAGGATGGGAGGATGGGACAGCATGGGAGTTGAGCCTGGGGCTTTGGAGAATACCTATTCTCCTAATAATTTACAGGGCTTGCAGCGAGTTGTTTAATCTCACTGTAGATCAGTTCCTCAATGAGCAGAAATAAAGCAACAGCATTTTGCTTGGTGGAAAGGGATGAAGAGAAACCCGCACCAATGCAAGGTGCTCAAACCCTAGAGCATTAGGGAGGACAAAAAGAGAAGGCAGGTAGAAGGAAAGGAAATCATTGAGTGAAAACAGACACTTACTGGCCTTGTATGTTTTCACTCTCATCTTGGATTTTGCTAGTGAAATAGCACAGTCAACAAAAGTTCTCAACTTAAACTTCAGGTATAGCTGAAGGTCACAGAGTACAGATTGTACTTGGGAACTACCCAAGATTTATGTTGGAGTAGCAAGGGACCACCTGACCAAACGGATGCAAAACTTTTTCCCAGCCTAGACTTGGTGCATGATAGAGGGAATTAATGGGGGTGAAAATGGGTTTATATCCCAAACGGGAAGCCTCTCCCTGCTGGTGCTAGTGAGCTCTGCAGTGCAGAGCTCTGCAGCAGAGGTGAGGAATGAGGCCAAGAAGTCTAAATTACACTGCTGTATCTTCTGCCTTTGAATTTGGCCCTGACAGTAGATTAGGTCAGCCACGCTTCTTACTAGTGACGTAATTTGACTGATGAATAGAAGAATTTTGTATCAGGCTCTTAGGAGATTTTATACCACCAATGTATTATATTTATTTTGCAGAGCCTTGTGAAATAGAACTAAGAAATGTTGAACTGCAATCCATCCCACTGAAATCCTCCCAGGGAGTAGGTTTAGGACCCAAAATAGGATATGACAAATACCAAGCTACTAAGACACAGATGTATGGCTCACATTGTCTGTAGCTTCCCACCTCTCCTACAGCCCATCTCATTACAAGTCCTATCAATCTCAAATAATCACTCTTCCAAAATTTAGGCATGGTGTTCTTATGCCAAAGTGTCAAAAAACTATGAACTAAAATAAACACCTACAGGAGGATGTACTTAATCAAAAAGTAAATGTGTTACACATGAGCAAAAATGGTGTAAAAGTTTGGAGATTTAGACTTTTGAAACCTTGAGTTGTGAAAGATAAAAATGTATTTTTTTAATTGGAACTGAGATACCCCATGATTTACTGTTTCTAGGGGAACACCATAAAATATTCTAGAGGACAGTGTAGTATCATGAGAATGAGTAATATTTTAAGGTTACATTACATGATAGCCAACTCTACACTTCTCACAACTTAAAAAGCAAGCAAACAAACAAAATCCAACCCAGTCTGAAACTTTTTGGCCAAAAGGGGCAAACGATTTACACTGGTACTCAAGAGTCTTGTGGGAGTTGCAGGTTGGTTGCTTCATGCTTTCATTCTGCTCCATCATTAGATTCCCAGCCAGGATTTCATCTTCTACAATGCAAGCTGAAGCCTCTCAGGAAGCAGGAAAAGGACCATTACAGTGAAGAGACAAAGAAGATGGGGGAGTCATGGGGCTGAGGAAAATTCTGGGAGATGAAATCTGTTGGAAGATGTGGCACCAGCTCCTCAGTGTAGAGATGAATTTGACCCACTGTGAAGTTTCTCAGAACTAGTGCTAATATCCTGGGCTTGCATTACATAGACAGCAATTATCACCTATAAAACAGGTGATAATGTAGATTTTCACATTCACAGGGCCAGCTGCTTAGCTGGTAGAAATGGGTGGACTCTGTGGACTCCTCTAGAACTAGAGTGGTTCATGACAGATGAAAATGCTCCCCAGAAATTTCGAGACACCAATTAATCTTAAAATCAAAATAAAGAGAAGAAAGAGTGCAAGTTGATCCCTTCACTTTAACAGGAAATTTAAATTTGGAGGTGTCTGAAGTTCCAGCTGATGAATTATTGAGCTGTGAGACGCCAGTAGCATGCAGCATCACACATTGGCCATTTTATAATAACCGCAAAGGAAGTATTTCTGGAAAGAAACTAACAGAATATTATGGTGACCTGGCACAATATAGCAGTTGCTTTCCAGCCTGTGCCCTTCCATCTTGGCAGAATACCGTTCTCCTTCATTCTGTAAAATACTCAGATTGGTATGGCATCACTTTTTAAAACGGAGCCCTGAAGATAAGATCTACTGATGAGTGAGAGGAAAAAAAAAATCAATTTGTGATTTTAAACTGTCAAGGATCTTATTTGAACAGGTACACAGAGCTGCCAGGTCAAAGAGCTACCTTCCTGTAACTCATACAGTATAGTATATATTCCCCCAGTAACACACCAGCTGTTAGCTGAACCTTATAGCAAGGAATCAATAAAGTCAAGGCAATTTCCTTAACATGCCATCTGTAAGAGATTATGGAAGGGAGGTGGGAGAAGGGTTTTCCTTAGTAGCTAATGCTTTACTAAAGTTCAAATGAGGCAATATATAGTAAAATAAATTCAATCTGTATTTTCTCTTCTTTCACTTTTAGTGGAGAATAAATGAAATGGAACTGTGTTGATTCTATCCGGTTCAAGGTATCTTTGCTTTCTAATAGCCAAGGTCATTTTTACCTTCATGAAAAAGAAACCTAATATAAAATATTCGCCCAGACTGAACAAACACATATTCACACTTTTTCAAAAGCCAGGTAGATGAGTGATACATTATGTAATTCATTTCATGGCACACTGCTGAATGTTTTTTTATAGATAGTGTTTAACCTTGCCAATTTTGCTCTGAGATAATCACTCCTTTGAGGATAAAATCTCACAGTTAACATTAGAAGAAAAAAGAATCCCCCACACACCAAAATCTGCAGTATACAACAAATAGCAGAGAAGTTACTTAGCCAGAAAGATAACGATTAGAGTAGTTTTCACTGCTGACTCTGTGATTAGCCACTGGTTCTTATATTATTAATCAGAAATACAGTGATAACTGCTTAGACTAGGTTTTGATACAACCATGGAGCAATGACAAAATGCTTAGACATCTTACAATAATGTATTTCTGCCCTGACTAATGGAAGTGGCAAATAGATTCATAAAAATTCCCTATATTTAGCTATTCTCAGAGTGTGGGAGCTTTGTTTGTGTTTCTCTGCAGTTTATGATCAGGAATATTAATAGTGCCAGCGTCTCATGGAAAGGATGCAAACCCTGGAAGACACCTCTGAAACACCCAAGGGAAGGACATGAATGGCAGAAGTCTGCAGGGTCAACAGAGTGTCTATTTGCTCTCTGAGCCCTGATACTGCCCTGGAGACCACTTTTGCAGAGGAACAGTGCAGAAGGTCAATGCAAAGTGAAATTTTACCTAAAGGGAGGAAAAAAATATGAATAAGCCCCGATTCATCCTATTGTGCTGTAGGCACGTAGTTGAGGTGGCTAAGCTTGGAGTGCTGTCAGCCCTTGGTTCCCATTATAGTCAAGGCAGGTACCTCCTGAGGGCAACTCAGCCCACCTATGATGTGAATCACCCTCAGGAGAGCCTGTGTTTCACCCCAGCTGTTGCAAACCAAGTGCTTGATGTGTCATGAGATGAATCCTGGCCTTGACACGTGAGAATGGGACAAACTGGCTCTGATTGAGAGCCTCAAGCCAGGAAAGAGCCAAACATAAATCAAACACTCATCTCAATTACTGAAATTAAAGATTTCATTAACTTTTAAAGATATTTTGCTCTCGGCTCCACCCTTCCCTTTCAGGCACACACTTAGGACCATTATTAGAAGCATCACAGTTTAGGTAAGACCTTGTCCTTGCAGCACTTCCAGTTTAGCTAGAAGTAAGTAGTACTGGGGTTGTAGGGGAGCTTGACTCTTCCACAGGTTTTCTCCTCAGATTTTGCAGGCTACAAAAGATTTTTGAAAATATTCAGTCAGGACCAAACTTGGGGATTTTGATCTAAACACTCAAAGAAGCATTTTAATATGCTTGTTTAGCTAAGATTTTTCAATACTGTGATTGCCAGCTTGGGCCAGAGGTGACCAGATGCAGTGGGGGGTGTATAAAAGCATTGTGTGCCTTAAAGTCTGCTTGAAATACTTAGGGGCATAATATGTAGCATAAGGCTTTGGAGAATCTTTATGCATGGGGACAAATTGTCCTGAAATGGCAGAAGAAATTAATTCAGAAATTAGTGTGGAGACTCTATATTTAATTTTGTATTCATTTTTGCTTCCTCCTTGTTGACACTCCATATCCACCCAGAAATAGCAACGAACTTTCAAAAATACATTACAAATTAAAGCCCACAAAAAACAAGCCTTGCCTTAAAGCATCACTAAAGCATCCATAAGATCTCTGGCAAAATTTCTTTGTCTATAGATTTCTATTTTTTTTTAAGAAATCTATCTCTGCTTTTTTATTGTAATCTATTTGACATAGGTTTAGTTCCAGAAAAAGATTTTAAGAGCACTTACCTCTTCAAAGTATGCTTCATTTTGCCACTACATAAATCAGAAGTGTAGGCTATTTTTCTTCAGTTTAGTAACCCAAACAGCAAAGACACGAGTTCTGGAACTATTCACATAGAGTAAATAATTAGACCTTGATCTCATGAAGACACTTAACAGCAGGTTCTTTTTAACTCTGTGAGTGCTGCTATTGAATTCAAAGGGATTGTTTGGATGTTTAAATTCAGTGTGTATTTAAGTGCATTGCTGATCAGAGAGTCCTAATCCTTAAACTGTGCCACTGGTTTTGGCACAGGGCAATGTCCAGAGGCTGAGGGTAGCAGGGCTGCGACCACAGCTTGTTGACATCATGTGAAGCTATTTTTTACCCCTTGGACATCAGGACCTTCTTCAGAGCTAGAGATATTTTTTTTTAATTTGTTTTCATGGGTTTGGGTTTTTGATGGATTTTTTTCCCTTTTAATTGAGATTGATTAGGTTTTGAGGTTAATTTTCCCATTCCAGGGAAATACTACCTCAGCCATGTGAAATAGAAAATACCCATCCTACTCCCCATAAAACATCTGGATAACATGACCAGGAAACGATCAGCAAATAAACTGCCAAGCTCTGCAACTCTTAATTCTTGTGCCTAATCTCAAAATGAGGCTTAATTAGACCAACAGCACACTCCTTGCAGAGCAAAGGTTACTTATCAGCTTAATTTGATACTTCAACGGACAGATGATATATGGTTTCCTCCTCTTCCCCCTGCCCTTTCCTGTACTCGAGTTTAAATAGGGCTGAAATGGTGTATAAGACTTCTGCTCCTCCTCACTGCTGGACTGGGTTTCATCTCACGTGGGAAAGAATTGGTGCTATCAGGCTCAAGGACCTGAGCTCACCAAGAGGAGCTTGCTTTTCCTCAGAGCAGACCCATATGCCTTTTCCTTCCTAACAGATGTACTACCAGAAAAACAGATTGGTGAGTTGGAGCTTGTTCCTTAAAGGTGAACTGAAACACTTCTCTACCGTGTATAAAAAACAAAGTCTGCTTCTTTGAACCACACACTCTTTGTAGGATGTATATTCAATGCAGCTGCACCATGATCATCCTTGGAAACCCTGTGAGCTGTATGAGAAAGAGATTTACGGGTACAATTTTTTCAGAGCCATGGTAGCTCAGAATTATTGGGTTCCCCATTCAGAGTAATATGAGAGGCCACCTTAAGTCTGATGCAATTTAAACCACTTCATAAATCATGCTGGACATCCTCTAATATGTACCACCACAGCCTTACTGAACTTGATAGATGTTAACTGGGGAGGAGGACATATTACATATGTTATAAGCCTCCTCTCTTCCACTACACCTTGTCCCCAGCTGATGCAGTTGAGTGGAACTCTGGTGCAGTTAATGGGTTTTGCACCAGTTTTTACCATATGAGGATGTGGACAATCTGTTTATTGTGGCAGTTCAGCAGGTTTAGTCTTTTGTTTTTAGCAACACCTATGGGATCTAATTCTCTGCTCTGGCTGTATGACTGCAAGCTCCCTGTACCCCAAGCTCCACTTGCTGTGTGGGGTCAGATGTACATCCCCACCTCCCAGGATACAGCCCTGGCTGCATGCTGCTCCCTGTACTCAGGCATGAACTGGGAAACCCCTCAGCAAATCTGTGTCAAATCCTGAAAATCAGGCTGCATGAGAGACTGTGATACAACTTTGCCACTCAGTAATGGGCGTGCATGAGACCTGAAGTTATCACAAAGGTATGGCTGTGGTATGAATCTCAAATAGGTCTTATCATACATGTCAGAGGGAGACATAATGTTTCCCCCATTTTTCCTAACACTTTCAAACCAACACAGGTGATGCAGGCAAAACACAGATACCAAAACCAAATCCAACATGGACCCTAAATAGGGCACACACTGTTACTCCTTCCATAGCACTGTCCTTCTGCTCCTTCTGTTTCTGAGGGCTTAGGTTTTAAATGTAATGATAACTTTGTAAAAATGTTGGAGTCCTCGTTGCAAAACCATTTTTCTTTGGCTTACATGAGATGCATTTGCCAGGATCAGCTTCAGGTACTTCTGGAAAATTCAGAGTTTCTCACAGCTTTATTATTTTTAATACACCCATGATTGATCATCATCTCCATTTTTGTATTTATGACTGTGATAGTTACAGAGCTTGCACAAGAAGATGCATTTTTTAGTGATGTTTACATTCACTTCAGCAATCATAGTTATATACAGCTACATATTTGAAAGTCCTAAATAAACAGGTTAGAGCTCACATAAGAAGTAAAATTAAATGAGAATATAAACCAGAATCAAATCATCTGAAGACTTCGCCCTTAATAAATACTTGGCATGTTTTGTATATCTGATAGGTAGGTATACATTTTAAGGGCATTATGTGTTTGAGTATAAATATGTAGAACAAATATAAATATGTCTGTATCTATTGGATGGAAAAAAATAAAATGCAACATACAACAATACACACCTGTCTATACATACATGTGCAAGCACAGGCATGAATGTCCGTACATGTCCACACATTCAGTTCTGTAATACTTCTGGAAGATCTGTGTTATAATAATGCTTGGGAGCTAAAAATAACATAGCTGCCATGCTAGTGCATGCCAGGGGAGATGCCAGCATTGCAAGTCCTCTCAGAAAAGGGAGCTGCAAGAGCAGGAGGGCTCTGCTGGACTCTGCTGAGGGGTGACAGGCTGGAGAAAGTGTTTTGGTGTATATTGTCATTCACCACACATTGCATGGGAGTCCTGGGGGAAGACATGCTGGGAGACCACAGCTTTAGCTGATGAGCAAACCCTAAACACCCACACTCACACAAACACAGTCAAAATTACCTCAATTTGATAGTATGGCCTGTACATGTGCTTGAAACGCAGACCCCAGGTGGGACAAAGAGCCTGCGCTCTGTTCTTTGTACTGTAAGGCTCCCAAGGGAGCAAAGGGACAGAGGGTGTTCAGGGTGCTGGGCAAGGGCAACCACAGGTATTTGGGTCCTGTTGAAGGGGCTTTGTGCTGGCAAATAGAGGCTCACTCTGGAGAAGTTGCAAGCAAGGTTCACAAGGTAAAGGAAGAAGAAGGGATATGGCTGGTATGGCATCACACCACGTTCTCTGTTTTGTTTCCAAACTGTGAGGCAGAAAGTGTTAGCCAAAGACAAGACTTGATTGAGCACTGACTGGACATGCTATGGCTCTGGGTCTGCATTTGATTGCCAGGATCCTGTTCAGAAATCATTCAATTAATGTCCACAAAGGTTGCAATTCTTCACCACTCAGCCACCTTGATGGAAGCACAAGCTCCACTGAAGCCTACCAGAGTCCATTGTGGCTCCTTCTGAGGAATGGCAGCTCTCTTGTCTCCTTCCTGCTGTCTTGCCCTGCTTCACACCTGAACTCAACAGCATGTAGGATCTGCACGTAGCTCACTGCCATGCTTCTGCCAGGCTCCTTCTGTAAGCTCCTGCTCTGACAACTGCTGCCACGGCATGGCACAGTACAGCACAGTATGGCATGGTATGGCAAGGTACTGGGCAAATGAATGCTACTCCTTGCAGAGCTTCCCACCCCACTCCCTTCCCTTTTCCCCTACCAGCAGTTGCAACCAGCACCTCCCTTCCTGAGTCTAAATGAAACCTATTTCTGCAGCTGTACTTAACTGGACTAACTACAACTATTCCCAGGCACACTGTTTTTCCTTGACTGTTCTGCAACAGTCTGAAGGGGTGTTGTGTCTGTTACCTCTCAATGCCAGAGACTTCATGCAGGTAGTGGTGATAACCATTCCCCTCACACCTCCTCTCTAGCATGGCTTCAGGGACTGATCCTCAGCCACAAATACAGTCTGTGATATCTCCCCAGACACTCTCCTTCTCCACTAGGTTGGTTGCTCATACGGCCTGGAAACCAAAGCCTCAAGCCCGTGGTCTTTACTCACTTACCCACAACTGTGGTGTGTATCATTACAGTATAAATGACTCAGATGTGGATCCATGAGCAGCTGGATCCTGAAAGCTAGATTTACAGCCTCTGCTGTGGAGATTATCCTTTCAGTGCTCAGCAGCCACTCCTGTAGCCTGGGTGGTGTCCAGGACTGGTGGGAAAACAGCTGCTGGTGATCCTGGTGCTGAAGTAGGAGCCTAGCTCTGTCAAAAGGCCAAGCCCAACTGAGAGTCATCAAATGGCATGACAATGTAACTCGAGGCTCACAAGTGGGATTGCATGCTCTAGATCCAATTTCTTTCACCTTTTTCAAGGAAGAACACCCATTAAAATGAAACGAACTGGCTGTGCGTGCACATGCATTTTCCTTTTTTGATCAACTCCTTTTCTGCTGATACGCCTAGCAGAGTGTTTGAAATCTCTATAAATGTTAGATGTCCATGATAAAAGACAGTGCCCTTATTTGGCCTGTGGCCATTTTCCATGTTTATTTAGTTATTTATTTCAGTTAAGTGCAACACACCAGTTGATGCACAACACCCATGTGCCGCAATACGGCTCTGGGTTGCCTTGGCAACAGGTGGAAAGGGTTTTGAAGAGCCAGAGAGGCCCATGCTAATGAAAACAGACATTCAGGGGGCCTCTTCTCCAGGTGGGTGAGAAGAGGCTTCCTGCTGGGCTCCCTCACCCAGCCTGCTTTCAAATAGTCTGATGCTTTAAACAAAAACTACAAAACCCAAAAACAACAAAAAAGCCCACCACCCAGCCCCCTCTGCTTTTTATTTTTCCCATGCTAAAATGCAACTACTGATTAAAAGTTCTGAGACAGTTCTTTGAAGCCTTTCATTAATACGTTTCCTTTATGAATCCAAATTAGACGGTCAATGCATTTTCCTTCAAAAAAAAAAAAGAAAGAAAAGAAAACAAAGAGAACTATTATGGAAATGGTGGTGGTTGTTGCTGCTGCTGCTGCTGGCTTTTATATGTTTAATCTCTCACATGTGCATCTGTGCCAGATGGCATTGCCTGAAAGATGGGAGATAATCTTTGCGCACCATCTTCACCAGGTTGGTACTGGTCCCTGGACTGCTGCAGGCTGTAGCTCTCATTTGGACATGGTGGAAACCGTGGGCTTCGTTATGTGCTCTGTGGAACAGGGCTGACCATGACTGGGCTCAGAAGCCACAGTTCCCACTGAAAGTCTCAAGTGAGGGTGGGGAGGGGGTGAGTTATTCACAGAGGTTTTGTAGGAGTGAGGCTGTGATACTGAATGCGTGGGGAGATCTCCCCACCTGAGGAAGTAGGTCCTCTGGAAAGGCAGCTGAACATTTATTTTCAGGAAATTAAACATTCAAGAGGAATATCTGACACTATTAAATGTCTCTTTTGGAAACATGAGGAAAAGGACAATGAATGACACTAAGAGCTAAGAAGGAGTATAACCAAAAGCTTTGTCACACGTGTCCGACTTTCTTTATGGCTGCCCAGCAAGTACTAGGTATTCCCAAGGGCCAAACTGCTGACTGGCTCAATGAGGTGATATCCATGGAATGGAAAAAGAGATAAGCATGGGAATGACATGAAAGGGGAAACATCCAATGAAATCCTGAACATAGGCTGAAGGTTACTCTAGACTGATGATGGTGGATAAGGAGGTGAAGTGACAATCAAGGCCAGCAGAAAGGCACTGTATAATAATCTTGGGTGACTGATTTTTATTCCTATTTCTGTTTCCATGCGAGCTTTTCTTGTGCAGGGCGGAACATTCTTCTGCGGACAATGATAATCAACACTTTGGAATGCACAGTTGGGCTCACAGTCCGGAGTCTGAATTTGTGGCACAAAATTGTAGGAGGGAAGTGGAAGCTGGGAGAAGACCCCTCTCATCATGGCTAAGCTTTGCAAACAAAGATATGGGAAGGGCTCTACCCACGCTTGCTACAAGCGCGCTGATGGCTAAAAAGGCCAATGCGGGATAGACAAGTCCGGGAACAAAAGGCACAGCTAAAAGTCTCCTTAGGTGGTATTGATGAGGTGTGGTTCTTTCTGCATTGTCTTTTCTCCTCAAGGCTAATTATACATGAGTTTTCAGAGGAGGCAGCAGCGTTATAGGTAGCATGTCTCCATGATTCCCGATTTGAGGCCAAAGTAGACCACTGATGGTGGTCAATATGGCCAAGACTGAGGTGTTGTTTCAAGGAGTCCTTGTATCTCCTCTTTGGGGCTTCTCTATTATGGCAGCCGGTGGCGAGTTCACCATAGAGCACAATCTTAGGGAGGCAGTGATCCTCCATCCTGGAAACGTGCCCTGCCCAGCGCACTTGTGTTCTCAACAGCATGGCCTCAATACTGGTGACATCTGCCCGTTCGAGGACGGTAACGTTGGTCACATAGTCAGTGCAGTGGATGTTTAGGATTGTACGGAGGCAGCGCTGATGGAAGTGTTTGAGAAGTTGTAGATGATAGCAGTAGATGACCCATGATTCAGACCCATATAAAAGAGTAGACAGTACAATGGCTTAGTAAACACTAATCTCAGTACTTTTCTTCAGGTGTTTATTGCACCAGACTCTTTCATAAACCTTCCCGAACACTCTGTATGCCTTTGCTAGCCTATTATCTATCTCTTTATCAATCCTACCATCCGAGGAGATGATACTTCCTAGGTAGTTGTACTGCTGGACTGATCTAAGCTCTGATTTACCTAAAGTGATGTGAGGATGATGGTAAAGTTCTTGAGGTGCAGGTTGATAAAGAACTTCTGTCTTCCTTAAGCTGACTTACAGCCCCAAAGGCTCAGCAGCCTCTGCAAAGCAGGATGTTAAGTTCTGCAGAGCTGCTTCTGTATGAGTGACAAGGACAGCACCGTTAACAAAAAGGATCTCACGAAAAAGGTAATTCAGAGTAATTCAGTGTGGGCCTTCAGACGTCTTAAGTTAAACAAGTTACTGTCAGTACGGTATCAGATGTAAATACCGTCATCTTCATCAAGATCAACTGTGGCCCTTTGGAGCATCATGCTGAAGAAGATTGTGAATAGGGTTGGTGCAAGAATGCAACCTTGTTTCACACCGTTGGTTATTGGGAAGGGCTCAGAAAGTGCATCGCCATATCTGACTTGGCCTTGCTGATCCTCATGTAATAAGATAATCATTTTGAGGAACCTAGGAGGACATCCTATTTGTTCTAATATCTGCCACAAACCTTTTCTGCTCACAGTATCAAAAGCCTTGGTGAGATCAACAAAAGTTACATAAAGTTCTTTGTTTTGCTCCCTACACTTCTCTTGCAGTTGTCTCAGAAGAAATACCATATCTGTTGTACTCCTATTGGCTCTAAACCCACACTGACTTTCAGGTAAGAGATCTTCTGAGATAGCTGGTACTAATCTGTTCAAGAGAATCCTTGCAAGGATTTTACCAGCAGTAGAGAGCAAGGTAATGCCTCGGTAATTTGAACAGTCAGATTTTTC
>WEIV01025258.1:127341-168345 GCA_013390005.1 Calyptomena viridis | reverse complement strand
GTTTTCATCAAACCAATCTTTATTTTTCTTGAAAGAGAAACCTAAGGATTCTTCAGAAGACAAGAGGATGCTATTTTTAATATGTTGCCAAAGTGCTTCAGGAGAGGAATCTGTGGAATGGTCATCAAGTCTGGTTTGAAGATTTGCCTGAAACCTAGCTCTCACTGTGGTTGTTTGAAGACTATTGACATGGAGCCTCTTCCTTCAGATACCACCCCTCTTTACTTTGGACTTAAAGTAAAGATTAAGTTTACATCGCACAAGCCGATGGTCTGATTGGCACTCAGCACTGGGCATCACTCGAGTGTGGCAGACATCACGAAGATTCCTCTGGCAAACTAAGATGTAGTCAATGAGGTGCCAGTGCTTAGATCGAGGATGCATCCAGGTTGCCTTCAAGCTATCTTTCTGCTGAAAGATAGTGTTGGTGATGGTAAGCTGTTGCTCTGAACAAAATTCTAATAACAGATGTCCATTGTCATTACAATTTCCAACACCATGCTTGCCTAATACTCCTTTCCAGGCTTCAGAGTTCTTACCTACTCTAGCGTTAAAATCACCAAGGATTATAATCTTATCATCTGCAGGAACCTTCTGGATGAGGTGATGCAGGTTGGTGTAAAATTTGTCCTTTTCCGCAGGATCAGCTTGGAGAGTTGGAGCATAGATGCTAAAGAGAACAACATGTTGCTTATTGTGTAGGGGGAGGCACAGGGAGATAATGCAATCAGAGTGGCCTATTGGCAGGTTTTGAAGTTTAGAGGCAATGGAGTTTTTGATCATAAAACCAACTCCTGAAAGGTGTCTTTAGATTTTAGGTTTACCTGACCAACAGAGTGTGTAACCAGCAGCACGTTCTTTAAGACCCCTCTAATGACAATAGGGAAGCAAGAGAGATCGTGTCCAGCAGGCCACCAAGGAGGTATCCATGGAGGGAGATGCCCAGCTTCTCCATCCAGCTTCTCTGCCATGTGCAGTATTGTTTGCACACAGCTTGCCATAACATGGCAGGCAGGTCCAGCAGAAGATCTCTTTTACCTCCTCAGAAGCAATGGGATGTGACAGCCTATATGGACTGGTGAAATGTCACAATATCCAAAGAAAAGAAATGGGGATAACTGTTCCTTTCAAAAAAATCTGAAACCAACCCAGACCGTGTGAGGCCAGGGACAAAATCCCAAAAGTTGACAGCATAGCTTTCAGTGTTAAGCATAATACATGAATATTTTTTTTTTTTGTGAGATTCTTCATCACTCCTAGGTGTCTCTATTTTGGTAGGATTCTTCACTGCTCATAGATGACTCAGTGCCAGAGACTGACTCATGTTGAAAACAGCATTATAGTGAGACAAAGAAACTGTGTAATATACCACCAGGCTCTCAGTCTGATAATACTCTTATGGAAGGAGTGTTTTACTCTGCCCTGAACTGCAGGGAAGCTTATCACCGAGAGCAGTGATGTACTGGTCAGTTCGTTAATCTAAGCAAAGGGGAGTGAAGCTGGAAATGTTTATAAGTGATTTCCCTCTGCTGAGGAAGGAGATAAGAATAACTATGACAACGCTCCTAAAGCATTTGTTAAACACTTCTTCCTAAAATGAAGCATACCAAAAAAAGAAGGCAGTGCCTGAATGCGGGATGGGGATCTAGGGAAAATCCTCGTAGATGCCTTCCCAGGAAAAGCAATATTGCAGCTAAAGTAGTTTAAGGTGCCTGAAGACTTTGGATCGCCAAATTGCAACAGGGCTCCTTTCTGGAAGGAGGAAGTTCAAATGTCTGGAAAAGAGGTCTCTTTCAGGAACACAGGAACCTGAGGGCCCTCAAAACTCGAATTTGCATGCAATTCTGATTTCAGTAATTTAGAGCCCATGAAATCTTGTCTCTGAACTAGGACATTTCTGGAAATTTTTTTAATTCCCATCTGAGCTGCCTCTGAAATAGGCCAAGAAACAAATTCATCAAACCATATGAAGTGCCTGCAACAAAGCAGGGAATGTTGACTGAAGTGATGGCAAGGACATCTGCAGTGTGTCACATGTTTAATTTTGCAGGTGCCACTATTACATCTCTGCAAACTTCCCATGTCCTCAGTACAATTCCAGGAGGTGTCATCTTGTATTCTGCACCAGGATGAGGGTTTGCACTAGTCCAGCCTAGAAGAGCCCTTTGTCAGGCTGGGAAATGAGGTCACAAGCTGTTGCTGATCCTACTGTTGAGAGGGTGTGGAGCAGGGCTGACCCATGTACTGCCCTGCCAAATCTGTGCAAGACCCTGAATTGTTCCTGGCTTGACTTATGCTCCAGAGCTCCCCCACATGAATAGCCCTACTCTGTGCAGGCTTGCTCATGGGCCTAGGTGAACAACCAAAATCTGTGTTTACTTTTTTGGAATGTAGCAAAAGCATCTAATTGCACCCACAATTAGTGTGTTTTAGTACAGAACTATTTAACGCTTATGCTACAGAGTCTAAAGTATGATCTACTCCTTGTGGCTCCTAAAATCTGCACTGTAGCCTTGCCAATGAAAACAGAGACTTGGCCATGCAAGGAAACAGCTCACTCAGCAAAAATAGTGGCCTGTTGAATTTGCAATGAAAAAGCAGAGGAACATCCACTACCCACAGAAATACTGTTCCATTTTGTTTGTGAAAGTGGTAATTTAGAATTAAAGGCAGCTGAATTACACAGGCAACATGGGAAGAATTTGTTTTATGTGGGAGATGTTATATGTACATAACTTTGCTGTAAGATTTCTATATTGATTGCAGTAACTTGCACAGGTCACCTTGCTCAAACCAGTTATGGGGATAATCTGACAGTCTAGTAGCATACTCATTTTATCTGCTGTGCTCTGCACAAGTACTTATAAACCATCCACTACTATAAAGCAGCTGTTCTAATGTCCTTAGTCACTGCTGTAGACTATGTCCCTAGATTGCACTGGCATGTAAAACAGAAAAAAGACATAAAAACCTGAATATGCCTCATTTGTACTCACCGTGGAAATTATTTGAAACTATTGCCTTTGGTATTTGGTTTTGTTTGTGTTGGGATTTTTTGTTGTTATTTAGTTGGTTGGTGGGGGGGGTTGTTGGGGGTTTTTTTGTTTGGTCGGTTTGGTTTTGATTTTTTTGTTTGTTTGTGGTTTTTTTGTTTGTTTTTTGTCTTTTTGTGGAAAGTGTCATGGACTTACTTGCACACAGTTTCACTAGTAGGAAAATCCCAGGTGTCTACTTCATCATATGTGAATAGCAAGGCATTTGGTATGTGTCAGCCTTAGAACGTTTCATTTAGGGACCTTAACACTAATGTTATTGTATATACAATAAGATGGGACAATAATTTGATATTAAGGTAGGGAAGTTTGCTGGAAACATGTTGAGTCAGATACTTCCCTGTGCAGACACACATAAACTGACAGTAATAGTCCTCGAACTGAAGGAGGAGTATCTTCTAACTTCAGGATGTTTAGGAAGGGTACAATATGTAGGTATGAGAACATGCATGTGAAACCCTAGGGCAGAACTGGAATTGACATTTCCCCCTGCTCATTGAGGACTCACTCTAGCAGTACCCTGCACTTAGGGAGTGTCTTGGAGATAGCCTTCAGCTGAACAGGAGGTCCATGGCTTCATATGCTCCCCTTTACTATTGTTTCTCTGTACCTACATATGATATGGAGAAGGTATTGCCACTGTAGCTACACGGTACATCCCTTTTACAGCACAGGCAGTGTTTGTTTGCAAACACTACTTATTTAGACCTTACAGCACTAATGTGCTTTAGCTAAATTTGTGCAAACTATGACTTGCTTCTTACTCCCTTTGCAAGGTTAGTTACCCTTGCAGGAAGGAGCAACCTTTGTGATCAGTAAGTCAGGAATGGAAGCTGGGCATTGCAGGAGTTGCATGATAGTGCGTGGGTGGGGTATGGTTTTGTTCTTTGCAGGTCTTGTCTTTTCCTCATAGCTGCCAGACTCTTGTACTCCTTTTAACAGTAATATCAGCATTATCTATCCCAAGGTTTACAGAATCGCAAATGTTTTGGAATTTGATTTCTCCAAATCAAAACATGGGAAATAAATTAGATTAGGTGAAATAAATGGAAAATTCATTTCTCCTCAGTACTGAAGAAATGTCATGTCCAGGTTTGAGCACTGGGCTTCAAGAAAGATGTGAAAAAATGGAGAGAGAGGACAGTCTTAATAATCAACGGTCTTGAGAACATCACTTATGAGGAATAAACACTGTGCTCTACTGCCATGGCAGGTAGAACAAGAAGAAATGGTTTTAAATTGCAGCAAGGACACTATGATCCAGATACTGGAAAGCAGTTTGTAATAGCAGGGTTGCTGTAAGTGCTGGGGTAGATTGTCTGGGCAAGGGGTGCAGTCTCCAGTGTGAAAGATGCTTATGAACAGCTTAGACAAACATGCATCAGGAATGACATGGACATAGCTAACTCAGCCTTGAAGACACCAGATTGACTACAAAAGAAGTTGAATATTCAACTGGGAAGGACCTGAACCATTTGTAATAAAAAGGCTGTGATTTCAGTTTTTCAGCAAGAGAGATTCCGAGTGGTTAGCCTGGGTTGCATATATCCTGTGTTTATATCTAGGCTGATCTGGGCTTGGAGTTTTCCTGGGTCCTGCATACAATTTCTATATCAGCAGAAAGGCAGCCCATTTCACAGGACACACCTCTTCCTATTGAGGAAGGGCATGGATGCTGGTGTTTTCCTGCCTGATATTTTTTTTGGCACATCACGGGTCTTACTGCAAGCTAATTTCATGCAGTAGTTTGTACTAGGGTATGCAAGGCTTGCTGTCCATGGAAAGTATCTTCATTTAAACTAATAATGTGAAGCTTCAGTGTGAGCTGACACTCACTTTTAATTGCTGTTGGACAATTCTCCCTGTGCTGAAGCAAGTCTAACCTGCTCTGCAGCACACAAGTCAGCAAGGGGATAAGAGAACTCCTTGGGATGTCATTTGATGAATTGACCAACAGATCAGCCTTCTGGGAACAATTCCAGGTGGCCTGAGATGGGATGGAGAGTCCTACTCCTTCCTCCCCATTCTTTTGTCCCCGAGGTGTGGAGAGGAAGAGTCAAAATCATACCTATGTGTGGCAACCACTTGTGCACCCTCCCCTGGCCCTCACATCCTTCAGAGCAGCCTTCCCATGTAAACCTAAGAGTGACCAGAGAACACAGAACATAAAATTTCTGAGATAGGGCAAGTGTGAAAAATCCACAGGGATAAACCCTGCAAAATTAATTTCAATTGTTACCCCCGTGAAGTCCCTCTCAAGTATCGAGTGAACACTGAAAGAGGCGATGGATGAGAAGAGCTGAGTGACCCATGGCATCCTGCACCCGCTTCTGAGTCTGGTCACGCAGCCTTTGTTTAAATTTTCTCCTCACCACCCTGCAGTGTGTGTCTAAACTTAGCTCTCAACCACAGCAGATCTCAGGTAGGCCACCAGCAGCACTTAATTCAAAAGAAAGACTGTTTCCTGTACAGACTGGTGCTCAAAATATCGTCAGAGGAAGAAGAAAAAATTTACTCATTAATTCCTGGTCACCATATTATAAGAAAAATGCTCTGGCACCAAAAAGATTCAGGAAATAATTGGGAACAGTAATTTGAAAACTAAGACATGAAGCTCGTGAGGGTGAAATGAATATGTTATATATGGACTAAAAAAAAAATTTAAAAAAAAAGAGAGAGAAATGAGTTTTCTTAAAAGAATACTAAGCTAATTTCAGCTGTGGTTCACTTTCTTCCACTGCAGATAAGTACAAATGGAAATAAAATAAAAAAAATTGAGGGCAGTGTCAAGAAGCACTTCCTTACATGAGCAGTAATTGGAGAGCAAGGTGACCTATGAAAAAATGTCACGAGAGAAAAACATTACTGTAATTAAAAAATCACTTAGATGCACTAAGAGGAGAAAGGATGAATGAACTTTGGCACAAAATGCCTTTTCCAGCCCCTCGTCCAACCCACGAGAAACATGCTTGGACTCTTACAGTCACATTGATTTGAACCACTCTAAGTCCTACCACAACACCCAGCAAAGCATGAACGACTTTGCTGTGGTTTCCAATTGCTCTGAATATGTTAACGTTGATGTAAAGGGACTGAGGTCAATTGTTTCTCATCGTGGATGAGAAATGGATGGTTTTCTAATATGCAGTCCCACGTGGTGTGTGCACAGAGGACATCTCAAGCCATCTCACTGGAGAGAGGTCGATGTCAGCCCCATCCTTGACCCTGCTGCCGGCGGGGTGGAGAGGATCAGGGAGAAGGGATGAAGCCACACCACTCCTTATTGCTGAATCACTGATGATGGGGAAGCTGTCGATTTCAGGGCAGACTAATAACATGTTTGTGCTCCTCCTGATTCATGCAAGCAGTGAAATAAACTCTTCCCCCAAGCAAAGGGGACCTACCCTCCAGCGGGACACTGCACCCTCTGTCCAGGGGCTCAGGGACAAGTGGGATGTTGTCCATCCTGTCCCTACACTCACGCACAAGTGTGCACAAAGGGCTTTTGGAAAGCACATCCTGGCTCCCAGATGGTTTCTCTGTACTGTCACCCTGAATACTGCTCCTGGCCCTATTTTGTCACCTTTACTCCCACTGAAGCTTTTGCAACATGTTGGGCTTTCACTGTACACAGCTGCTTGCCTGCAAGCTCTTCAAATTGGGAGGATTAAATTGCGCCGGTATGGAAACCAAGGGAACATTTATCACTGACAAAAGGCGGCAAGAATTTTTCTAAATCAGAGATTTTCTTACAGTAGAACTTTTGTTACTGGAGCAGATCTATAATAATATCACTACTGTTTCAGTATTTTTGTAACAGTGCTGCTGGGAAGAGCAGCTCTTTTAATACAAATGCTGTCATTTAGAATTGCTGCTATGGTAGAAATCTTAAATTAAGCACTGTCCTTTATACAAAATACAGCACCACCTGCTTGAACACAGAGCTGATAAAACACTATATTTTTTTCCATGTGTCACATCAAATTATCCAGCAATATAAAAGAAATGGAAGTACACAAAAGTCAGGGCTTTTTTTCTGAAATGGCTTCACCTGTATCATCTCCTTCCAAGCACAATGTGCTGGGTGGGGGGCAGAAATAGACTGAACAGACTCTTCAGAGAAAATTCCTTCAAAATGACCATTCTTTATGTCGAAACTACATGCAGAACCACAGTTCTGGTGTCCTTTCAGTTCAGATCCATAACATGTCCCCCAGCTGCACAAAATGCCAGTGTATTCACAGGTCTGGAAAAAGGATTTCTATATAGCTGTACTATGAAATTCTTCTACATAAGCCAAAAGTTCATTTGCAGTATGGCTTATAGCAGTTTCTCTAATTAATAAATTACTGGCTGATATAGCTGAAATCAATCTGCTGGTTTGGTTTCTGGGGTTTTGGGGGAGGTTTTTTGGTTGGTTTTTTTGTTGTCGTTGTTTGGGGGTTTTGATTTTGTTTGGGGTTTTTGTTTGGTTGCTGGTTGTTGTTGTTTTTCTGTGTGGTAGAGAGGTGCTATTTCTTGAGCATTAGACAGAGGATTGAGAAATATTCCATCAGCTTGCCAGGCTGGTCAGGGAGTCCTGTTCCCACATGGAAAGCCCATTGGAAAGGAAGCACATTGCCTGCCCAGCTCACACCTACCTTTCTTTTCCACTGAAACAGGGATGGTTTCTCAGACTGATATGCAGCTGCTTGGTTGTGTACCCAGGTGTGCTGGTGGAGGCTGAAGCACAAACAGAGGCCGTATCTAATCCCCTCATATCTGCCATGAGTAACCTCATGGCCAGGCATTCCACATCCTGCTCTCAGAGGTCATCCTTTGCACTGCAGGTCAGGAGAGTTCAGGCTGGGAAAAATACAAACCACAATCCCAACTCTTGTGCCCAAGTGTCTTTGAACTATAATGGAAGTCCTCTTGCCACCTACAGATTATTCCAGCAAAAGAAATATGCCTGTGACACATTCCCAAGCATTACACCATTACCTAGTATTTGTTCTTCTGCATGTCAAATAATTGGCACAGTGTACTGGTCATTTCTTGTACAGTAATTTCTTCCATGGGGCAGTGTGCATTGAAGCTCCTGTGATGGGATATATAAAGCTTGACTTAGATCCAGAGAATTTTGGAGGAGGTGCTGACAATACACTCATTAATTTACAATTACGTTCCTTCAGAGAGCCTCATGGCACTTTCTAAATACTGTTTAGAGCACATGCCTGTTTTATGAGACAAGTATTATGACTATGAAAGTCCAAAACACAAGGACAGAGTGGTTTATGTAACTTGCCCAAAGCCCTACAAGAAGACACTGCCAGAGGTTACCATAGAAATAAGTCCTGTGCTACAACCATCTGTTCGCAATGGCTTGAACTTTCAGGATTTCTTTATATTTGACAGAATTGTATTATTTCTGCTATTTTAGGCATCTACTGCTTGGGAGAAAGCAAAGATTTGGTAGTCACTAATGTTAGTTGTTGTGAAATGTGTAAGAGGTTGACATTTAGAGGTGACAAAATGGAGTTGTCATTACAAACCAAGCCCTGATCCAGAAAAGTCTCTAAAAATTCTAAGTTTGGCCTTTCTGGAGCCACTGAAGTTTCCAGAAGACATAAAGTATGTACATATATCCCTGCAGGATCCAGTCACAGTCTATGTTTGAAGGTGTGCCTTGTAATGCCCCGACTACTGGAAGTGAAACAACCAGAGTGACAACCACAGTGACCTCCAAAACCTGCACTGATTTGTTCCATTGTCCTCCAGCATGGAAAGAGAGTGACAAAAATCAACAACTTCAGATATTCAGTGCTGTCTAGCAATGGCTAGACATTGCAAGGTGGTGCCTTAACAAATCCCAGCCACTGTATTTCTGGAAGTTATGGTGCTTGTTGAGAGAGAAACATGCAGAAGCTTTTAAAGCTAAATCACATTGCTTGAGGATTATGCCTATCCTGGCACATTATATCAAGAAGACCTTGGTAAAATGATAATTGGCCTGGTAAGGTCTTTCAGGCAGAATCTATACATTAGGGCTTGGAGAGACATCCCTGACTGGTTTTTCTTTTTATGTTGCACAACAAGGTTAAACAACAATTTACTTTTTTGTTACTGATACCTTAAGCTGAGTTTGCACTGATAACAATTTCTACATTTTTAAATTAAATGAGATCTGTTAAAACTACTTGGCTGGTAACATAAGGATTGTATTTGCAAGAATCACTTGTGGTCAAACTATTTGTAGACTTCTGGTCCATACTCCCATGAGTAATATACTCAAGTGAGTAGCTGTATTGGATCAACAAGTCTAGTGTCCTTAGCAAGAAAAAGGAAATTAAGCAAGACTAAACTGTGTAAACAAATTATATCTTGAATACCAAAAAGCTAAGAACACTTGTCATAACTCTGTAAATTTTCTGTGAATTTTGGTTTGTTTTTTTTTTAAAGTCAAAACATCAGCTATTGGAGTTAAAAAGTTTCATGTGCTTGGACTGTGAATTAAAACATTTTCTCATGAGAAATAATTAATTGCTAATTGTTCTCTCTCCTTTTTTTATAGCCTTATCTCATGGAATAAGTTGTCATTACAAGAGATCAAAAAGCTCATTTTTCTCAGGGAAGCCTAGATTCCAGGGCATATTGAAAACCTGGTTGTAAACTGAATATTTGGCAATAATAAGAAAGCAGGGCCTCTTTTGTTTGAAAGACAATCTTGTAGCAATATCACTCGAATACCTCAGATAAAACCAATTGTCTGCTTTACAGGTATCTGGCAGATGAGAGGTCAGCTGTGGCTGCTTCAAGCCATATAGGTATTTCTTTTCTATTTTTAGCAGTACTTTCTTGTAAACAGAACTTCATCAGAGTAAAACTGCTCTCTACTTTTGTGTGGCTGCTCTGTTTTCCTCTAAGCAAATTCTTCACATGCCCAGAAGGAATCTTGTTTCCAACATCTGGGAGTACTTTAGAGGCTTTCATTATTTATACGCCAAGATAATATCTTTTGCCCATGAATGTGCTACTGTTCCCATTGATTAGATGTTTGCTGATTACTGCCAACTGCAGTGGCAGGGGTAGCATGGAAGCTATTCCCCGGCCCTCACTTTGCATCACAAACTATGGGTCTCCAAACGCTCATCTGACCTTCAGGAATTCATTAAATGTTGACTGCTGCTGACTTGGGAAGGCTATAAAGTGAGGAGTTAAAGGGAAAAAAAAAAGCTGGTTTAAACTTAAGAATAAAGACACACCAAAAGGAAACAGTAGAAAACAGTGATTTAAGTGAAGGGGGAAAAAAAAAGATAAAAAGAAGAGAGGCCGTAGAGTGAGAAAGGACAATTTTTTTCACCATATCATTGATAATTAGATGTCTGGTCTGTCCCAGAGAGAGCTAGGAGTGAAGGGAATCCTTGCAAAGGCTACATGAATCTATCTCCTAAGAGTCCCCAGGGGTGTCCCCAGCCTCTTGGCCATCCTCACAGCCTCTGCCCAGACCTGGCCCTTGACTCAAAAGTGCTTGTCTCAGCAGAGGTAGAGGGGAAACAGAGAGAGGAAAATGCTGATAGAGCCAAAAACTGCCACTCAAAGAGCAGCTTCGAAACGATAGCAGGAAGTTTTGCAATGGAATAAATGCATGTATTCAAAACAAGGAAGAAAGAATGGCTTCCCTATCATTTCCTCATCTCTTTGTTAGGAAACATTTCTCAAGCACTGTGCTGCAGCAAACCACCTGCACTTACATTAAGAAAATGAACTAAAATGTCACACAATTTTAAGGCATTTCTGAGCATGCAGGAATTAGCAGGGTTTTTAATGAACTTACTGAGCTCCCAGGAGGACCAGTTTGCATCTCATCATGGACTGGTGGTTGGTGCTGGTAGCATGCTGCTGTGTCTGCAAGGTTAGTGGCCACGATAGCCCTGCTACCATGAGGAGGTCTGTGCAGATAGACCTGGATCTTCACAGTCCCACTCAAGTAACTCAGTGAGTAGACATCACTGTAAAGTTGTTGCCCACATGTCCAGAATGTCTGGTTAAACATTCTTATTTGAACCCCTTAGCACTAAATGCCTATTTAGTTTTCCTTCTGCAGCCAGAAGTGATACATAGTGCACAGTATATTTGCAGAAACACTGCACAGGTGTTTTTCAGATTAGTTTCCTACTAGATTTTTTTCAGTAGACTTATGATGCTTGACTCAATCCTTGTTGTATCGTGAATCCTTAAAAGCAATATTGACAATTCGTAAGTATTTCCAAGGTTGATGTTTCAACACAAATACCGTAGGCTTTCTTCTGAAGCTATTTATAGTAGTACTCTGGTTTTGTTTTCTTGTTTTCACTATTGCTGACAAAGACCTGATCCCAAAACCCCTCAGCACACTTTGCTCTCTTTATGTAATTGTCACCATGATCTAACCAACAACTTGAATCACTTGATTTTTAAGTTTCTAGACATCTGAGACTATTGTGTTTAAGGTATTTTTCATCTTATACAGATTCCCAGAAATAGAAAAACAGCAGCAGGTCCTCAGCTGGCATACAAGGAGCCATGTCTCTTATGGTCACTGGAGCCATGCTAATTTACAGCAGTTGTGGATCCAGCTTGCTTCCAGAGCACGCATTGATTTTACCATAACTCACTCTTTCCTGGTTTTCAGCCATTTAAATGTAAGTGCATTTGACACTTTGGGAGGGTACATGGCATTGCTGTGTCAGGCCTGATGCTGTGTTAATGATGCTTTTGGGCAATGAATAGTAATCATGGGGTACCTTGGAAATTAAACTCCTGATTTTATTAGTACAGTCTACTGGATTAGCAATTACATTTCAGGTCATTTATATACCTAAAGAGTCTGGGAGTGTAGAGGTTTATGATTTAAAATTTTAGTAAACAGCATTGAGGAAAATAACTCTGGTCAGCAACGGAGAAATCACAATGGCTTTGGTGCTGGAGAAAGTCTAGGGAGCTCCCTGCTTACCTGCATCTCTGTGGTGACAATGTGACTGTTTCTTTTGTTTTAAATTTAAGTAAGTTGCCTCTTTTTCCCCAAAAGCTATATTGTAACCCAATCTACATCAGTAATCTCCTCCTCTCCATAGCTGCTGACACACTCAGGCTGAGTTTCTCACTGATGTCCACACTCTTCCACTGCTCTTGCAGCAAGGCAGGGGGTGGTCAGGGCATTTCCAGGGGACATTACTGTTCTTGAGTGACCATTCACTTGCCTTCCAGCATCACAATACTGACTGACAGAGTGTGCTGTCACCTGTACCCTTGGAATAAAATTGTCACTCAAACCCCTTGTAATGAAATGATGAAGGTTTCATATAAAAGAAGTCCTTGTCAATGACCACGAAACAACATTTAGGCAGACTTGGAGCTCTCTTGCTGGATCCATATGAAATAGGAGCTGGCATTGTTTCATGGGCTTTGAACTGAGGCCAGTTTGCTGCACACCAAGGCCTGATGGGCTCTCAGGAGGTCTGCAAAGGGCTCTCCCTGGCTGCCCTGCCACAGCCCTGCTAAGTCCCACTGCTAGGGAAGCCTAGGAGTGCAAATGGAGTCTGACTTCTCTTTGGTGAGTGTGTGAGGAGTGACTTATGGGTGGATGTTTGAACTCAAAGGTCTGCCTATTTGGTGTCAGCACACCAAGCTTTGTCCATGGTTGATAAGAACGGAGGACTGGCTTCAAATCCAGCTTCACTAAAAGTGACTGCAGGTATCATCTAAAGAGTTTAGAGATAAAAGCTGCTAAGGCTATGAGAGATACTGTTATTAAAGAGAGGTTTGGGCACGTATCTAAAAAAGAACATACCCCTGATTATTTGTTCTTTCCCTCATTTTATACTCGCCAAGCAACGGTTTTGAACATGAGCACAAGAACCAGTGTATTACTGTTTGAGTTATTTCAGAGCTTCCTTTTTAACATTACTAATTGACCCACTGATGGATGCTTGCTCCCCTTACTTTATCACTGTAATGTTGTTCTGGCTAATTCCCTGCTGAAGCAGCAGAGCTGCCCATTAAGCAAGCGCTACAAGCTGATAAGGAACAGCAATATGATTTATGCATTGCATCAGGGAACAGGGACAAATATTGGCATCAAGGTGACTTATTTGACTGTGAAGTTTATAGCTAAAAGGTCTCAGCAGGGAGCACAAGACATCAGTTTGGTGTTTTGTCATAAGCGGGGAGCCAAACATTTATTTTCTACTCTGAATGATACTGTGTTCAGCACAGAGGATGCAAGCAAGAAGGCGACAGACCAAGGGCAGCCAGCCATGTTGTGCATCTGCAGTTCAAATGGTAGATACAGGGCAAGAAATGAAAGGCAGTAATCAATGTAATGTGTAATGTGTGAGTTTTAGTCCTTAGGTGCTTCCAGGAAGAGCCTTTATTTTGTATGGAAACACCAGCCTTTGCTAACTGTAAGTGATCATATGCGCTTGCAGAACTAGGGAGGTTCTTAAAGAAATCAAATTGGGCAATAAAAACCTAGTTTTTTTCCTCTCATGTGACATAGTGATGATGATTCAGAAATTATTATTATTTGGACACTGACAGCTTTCTTTCCTCTCCTTGACACACATCATGAACATCAGTTTCTCAGAGCCTCATTTTATCTAGTATTCCACCCAAATCTTTATGGAAAACGTACGAATAGTTGTTCAGGGTCAGACCTAAGATGTGTCTGCCCCAGCATCCCATCTGCGACAGCAACCTCTACCAAGCACCTGCAGAACATAATAAATAAATGGATCTTCTCCTACTAGCAAGGTCCAGCTTCTGGAAGTTTGCAATTTAGTGAGTCCCCCATATCCACACCGTTGTGGCCTTGGTGACTGTTTCTTCCATGATTTTTTTTAATGGTTTACAGAGATCATCTTTCTTTTGGCTTCCACAGAATCCTGAGTTCCATAACCTTATAGTGTGCTCTGTGAAAGACCACATTCTGATTTCAAAGAATAGGTGAGATTAGGTTCATTTGTGATATGGTAATTGAGCACTACAGATCTTCTAGGCTTACAGTCTGCACAGTACTAGACAGAAACCCAGATGACAGATTCCTACAGTTGTTTATATAACCATATTCATATGTTTTCCTTCATATGGTACTGTGAGATCCACAAGCAGTTTAAACTGAGATAAGCAACAGGTACTTCAGTAGCCACCTCTTATATAGCATCTCATAGCTGAACACAGAAGATGAGATTGAGATAAATTGTGTCTTAATCCTGCCTTCACATCCAGAAGTAGCTCACTTTATATCCTCTTGCTTAAAACAAATTTTAGTAGGTCCTAGAGAAGCCCTTGTGGGATTTTCAGACTTCTGAATCAGGCACGAGTATCAATCAGGTCCCTATTCTGTGTCTGTGCTTTAAAAACCCTACATGATACCCATCTCAATTTTTTAGGCATAGATTATCTGAAAGCTAAACTCTTATTCTGGTCTGCTTGTATGTAGTTTGTAATGCTTCATGTTTTTTTGCAGGACTCATTCGGTGAGCACCTCAAGCTGAAGTTCACAGTAGTTGGACAGAGCTGCCAAAGGAATATGTGAACTGATCCTTGAAGTGGGGCTAAGGAGGATGGTCAGGGTCAGAGGAGGACCTGTCCATGGGGTGCAGCAAGGGGGACAGTCCCTCGGTGCAGACACGAGGACACAGGATTTCCACAGCCCAGCCTTTGAATGGGGGAAAGGCAGAAAAAAGGATCATATTGGTGGGGAGCAAAGCTTCTGAACAGTGGATGTCAATCTCAGCAATGAAGGGTGTGAATTCTAAATGCTGGCCCCACCATGACAGACCAAACCCTTCCAGCACTGCCCTACCAACCATGGATGTTCGTGGCTCTGAGCCACCACTGTGTGCCATGTCCGAGGGCAGATATCAAAAAAAGTAAAACAGAAATGCTAACATCCTCAAGAGGCTAAAATGTTTCCTCAAGCTGTTTTGGTGTCAGCATTCTGACCTATGAAGTAGAGACAGCCCAACTCAGCAGCTCACAATATCATTGTGAAATTTAGGCAATGCTTGGGAAGTTCATGAGCTGTTGAAAACACCATATAAATGCTAAATATTATTATTGAATTACAGTGTGATTGAAACAAATTGATTTGTTAGGAAAGTTTCAATGAATCATATTCATAACAAATTCCATTTAATTTACAACAGTGAGTCATTAACTGGCTCTTCTGCTGATTTATTTATACATCCTGCTGGAAAGATAACTGATTTTAAGAATCAGATCTTAAGATAACTGCTCCTTAGAACTGTGGAATCAAGCATTTTGAAAGAAGTGTGGTAGTATCAATCCCTGTTTAGCTATCTCTTTTTCCCCCTCTTTTTATCTAATCCTGACAAAGTTTGTATGCAAAACACCTGCAATAAAATGTGCCCCTTTTTGAGTGTTCTGAACCTGCCTGAAAGTACAGTACTTCTCTTAAAGACCAGTGCTTTGATAAACTTTGTCCAAAATTAAATGTAACATTTTCTGATTCTCTGCAGGCTTCAATATGTAGTATGATTACAAGCTATAAAATACTGAGTTCTGGAAACCCAAATTATCCCTGGATTGAAACCACTCTTAGATGCCAGTGCTCACTTTGGGGGAACAATTCAAACCACAGGATGGAATATCTCAAGATGGCAATATATCTTTGGTCATGCTCTGCCTCATTTTCTCTCTCTGCAAGGAAAGGCAGGGCTACATCTCTGTCAGTACAGAAATTATAATTTCGATGTTTAGATGTCAGTATTCAGCATCTCAATTAGCTGTGCTAGCTTGCATCAAATACTCATTATTAAGAGCCACAGATTAATGATCCACTATGAAGCAAATCCCTGCCAAGGGGTGAGGCATCAACATTTAAACACTGCAGGCAATTTCAGAGAGGGAGATTCTTTTGGTGATAACAGGAGTATACTGGTTTTTACTATGAATGCTGCAGTGAAAGAGGGGTGCAGAAAGGGAGTGAACCATGGTTAGATGGAGGGATGGGAGAGAGAAGTGCATGCATGAGGTGCTTTGGTGCCCTCACAAAGAGGGGACAGAGGTAGAGGGGACAAAACAATGAAGTTATACTGTGAAGAGCTCAACAAAGCAGTTACATGTTTGAGCTGTGTTCAAGGAAGAAGTATCTCACATCTTCACAGGGAATTTGCCTATTCCTAATTAAAAGCAGTAAATCAGGGCTCAGGAAATGGAAAAAGGCAAAATGAGCCAGGGAGAGAAAATTTACACAGAGGGCTTTCAAGAGGCAATTAAAGAAAAGAGGAAATGTTCAGGTAAAACTAACATAGAAGGATGATATTCTTCTCCTACACTAAAGGTAAGGAACTCCTGCACAAGGACTGTCCTCTCCCCCAACCTGCCCTGGCCTGCAGTCCCTAAGGGAACCTCCAAACCAGTTCCCAGATAGGGAGTAGCTTTTCAAGTGCCAGTGAGATGGGACAGGGTCACCGTGGGATGGCACTGGGTAGGATGAAAGATTAGGACCACAGGTACTGTAATAGACAATAGCAGACTCTTAATAAAATTTTGCTATGGTTGGTGCTGCTTTCACTTAGGCTTGTGGTATTACCTGGCAGAGATATGTTGCCCACCATTAACACAAGTGTTTCTAAAATTAAAGTAAGAGGAAGGCAAGTACTTGCACTTCACAAGAATTTTAAATTTTTTTTCAAGCCTGAAAGAAACCCAGCGATACATCTGAAATAACAGGAATGAGACAGTTAAAGTGTTGTACAAAGGCTGCCTTTAAAACTTTCTTTTTATTTTCTGATCATAATTTTTGATCTTCTTCAATCAAATGGAGCATCACTTAGAAACTGATGAAAAGAGAACCTTCATCTGGTTATTAACTCCTTGATGAAAGACCAGTAAAAAGTGCATTGTTCATTTACAGGACTTTGGAAAATATTGAAAATTAACTAAATTCTTTATGAGATACATGGCTTCCTGCAAGTTATAATTGGGCACAGGGATTGGAAAGGCAGACCAGTTATGACTGCAAAGATGGGAACAGTGCTGTGCTGTTGCCGATAAAATGAACAAGTTACTGGACTCCTCATTTCTTTCTTCATCGCCTGGATAATCTCCCCCCCTAAATGACACTGATCTGAGAGGTAGGAGAGGCAGCTTGAACTAAAGTAGGTTAGCTAAAAATTGTCTGTCCTAATAGATATCAGATCAACTTTTTTTCAAGATACCAAATCAACTTTTTCTAAAGTTACAACAAAACTTTACACAAAGGAAAGGTCATTTTTGACTAGAAAAAAAGAAGCTTTTCTTTGGAGTAGCATACACCCTAAAAGAGTGACCTGGCAATGCTGTTCCAGCACTATCCAGGTGCTGAGTTTGTGTGCCTTGTGATCTCTGATTTCTCTTTCCATTCTCACAGCAGGGCTATGCTCCTATGATAGGTCATAGTACAGCTAGGAAATGACTCAGTGCATGTTACTGGACCTCTCCTATCTAAGTTGCATTTTGGCCCCTGTTCTCTTGTTGGAGAGAACAAGGGAGAAGGTCCAGGACCTCCATGGAGAAGGACAGAGATGCAGGTGGAGAAGAGTGCTAGCTGTGGCAGGGGAAGGTCCTGCTGGCCGATGGCATTCGCTCTCCACCTGCACATTGCCGATGGAAACCCCCCTTAACCCACCACAGAAGAGGCACAGGGGGTGTGATGCTGCAGTAGTGGGCTCATGGACCACTGGGTTATACAGGCACTCCAGAGGATACTCCTCTGTCACCTCTGAGCGCTACCACCTTGTCCCTGCAGTCCTTTCTTTCTGCCCTTCCTCTGGCCAGCTGGCATTCTGGGGACAGGTGGAGACGCAGAAAGGGGTCTCTTTGCAGAGGATTGCACATCCCATCCTGTCCTGCTGCTGCTATCTGAAGGTTTGCTTTTTACACAGATAACCCATGCAGGAAAGAGGGTAGATGGACCTTTCTTCATTGCTGAAGGCTCAGAGTCAGAGGTAGGCAAATATTTCTCTTCATTTCATTCTAGGATAATGAAAAATCAAAGCCTGGGCAGAAACATTTGTGTAACTGTGTCATATGTCAAGAGTGTTTCAGTTCCACCCTCTTCAAAAAAAAGGGGGGAAATTAAAAAAAAACAGTCTTGTGTCCATATTAGTAAAAGGGGATGTTTATTTTCTTTTTTTTTCAAGCTCATGCTTAGGCTAGAAGGCTACTTAAATCAAAATATATGTAGCCTGCTGTTGTTACAACAAGAATGTTTTATTTTTAGTTGACCCAAATTTTGACCCAAATCACATTTTTTCTTTTTTCTCACATGAGAAAACAAAACAGAACCAAAAATTCATTTCAGGTATTTCAGAAACAAGACTTTTTTTCAACCCTTTGTTGGACCAAGGTACTATTAAATAAACAAAAAATAAGCAATCTCTGCAATAGCCCCAACAGGGAATGAATACCGGGCCTTCATTCAGGGTGATTTTGAGTTTCATTTCAGTGATGCTTTGAAATTCTGTGGATCTTGGAGATTTAACTATATCCAGTTGTGTTGGAAATGAGGATGCAACATTTAAGTAGTTGCATTTGAAGGACTGCACTTTCATACCTAGGTGTTTGAATTGCTCTTGCTGTGCAGAACTTGGCAGAAATTGTAGCATAGGAACTTCCATCTGAATTGCTCTGGGATGACCCTGCTTGGGCAGGAAAGTTGGACTAGATGACCAACTGTGCTCACCTCCAGCTTTACTCATTCTGTAATTTTGTGCCTAGGTTGGAAAGCAGGATGGTTTTCCAAATGGCCATATGACTTTTCTTGCTTCAAGAAAATTTCAGTAACATATTCTGAGTGAAAGCCTCTGTAGTGATGCTGGGATGGCAAACATCTGTGTTCTGAACAAATTCCACCTGGCCTAGCCATGCATTCAGCCCAACTGAACTGTGTCTTTAAGGATAGCAACAAAGCTAAAAATAGATCCTTGAGAAATGAAAGGCTTGTAAATACTCTAAATGCTTTTTTAATAAAAGGAAATTGCTGCAGGAAGTGATTCCTTATATTCCAGGCTCTGCCAATTGTTTCCAATCAGTGCAGCTTGGGGTAGCTATTATCTCACTAAGTTGTATTAATGTGTTTGTTGTTGCTGCTTTTCCTTTTAAAATAATCTACAGGATAACTTGAGTTCTGCTCAAGTTTGTGGTTTGTTTGTCACAGAAGCTGTTCTGTGGGGCTTCTTTCCCAACCCTAATGCCTCACAGTAGCACGTAACCATCTCCTCCCTTCTTATTCCTCACTGGACAGTTGACCAATTAACAGGTGGTGGTGCTCTGAAATGCTTCTCTTCTCCAATTTTCTCAATCATTCTTCCTTCCCTGAACCAAAAGACCCTTAGTACATCTGGTCCCTCACCCTGAGGATCTGAGCCCTTTCATGCAGACCTGCCTCTGCACAGATCCATGTGCCAAGACCTGAATGCTGGGAGCAGCTCATCACATTGCCAACAGCAAAAGAAATGGGACACACCTGATCAGGATCCTGCAATTGGCAGCTTAGGAGCTACATGAAATCAAAGTGTGATTTGGAATGGGTCATGACCCTGTGGACTGTTGTAAATGGGGGAACAATTTGGGACTGGATATTTTATGGACTCTGTTGGCATTCTGCAGTCTCACCAAACCCTCAACCTCAGCAAAAACATGTCTTATAGTAATTTTTTAACTGGCAAGACCTTAATGCTAGTAACTATATGGAAATGAAGGAAACTCAAAGAGTTTGTAAAAATAACTTGATTCAGAGCCCTGAAAAAATCAAAGCATGTCAATTCCAGGTTGATGACAAACTCCTTCTCTCCTGTTAGGGTTTGGTATGAGGTTACAGTCCAGACTTGTCCTTACAGTTCTACTGTGAAGCTGGTTCTGAGGACCAGGATTGACAAGCCCGAGTCCACAGTCAGTGCAAAGTTGGCACCATTTCCAACTCTTCTGACAGCTTCAAACATTAACCATTTTAAATAACTTCTACAGTTAAAAACTATTTCCTGCTTTCCTTGAAAAGACAGATTTCTGTCCCTTGGTGATTGAAGTCAAAAGGACCTTTCACATGAGCACACGAACACATTTCATTTCTGTACTGGGCACTGCTGAGGCCACACCTCAAGTGCTGTGTCCAGTTCTGGGCCCTACACTACAAGAAAGAGATTGAGGTGTTGGGGTATGTCCAGGGAAGGGCAACAGAGCTTGTGAAGGGTCTAGAAGGTAAGTTATACGAAGAACGACTGAGGGAGCTGGGGTTGTTTAGCCTGGAGAAAAGGAGGCTCAGGGGAGACCTTATCACTCTCTACAACTCCCTGACAGGAGGCTGTAGCCAGGTGGGGCTCAGACTCTTCTCCCAGGTAACTAGTGGACATAGTAATAAGAGGACATAGTTCAAGCAGTGCCAGGGGAGGTTCAGGTTGGACACCAGGAAGAATTTCTTCATGGCAAGGGTTAAGAATTGGAAGAGATTGCCCAGGCAGAGTCACCATCCCTTGAAGGGTTCAAAAAACAACTGGACATGGCACTTAGTGCCATGGTCTAGTTGACAAGGTAGTGGTCAGTCAAAGGTTGAATTTGACAATCTTGAACAACCTAATTGATTATGTGATTCTGTGAATGAAGGTGGTGGACTGTCCTTTTGGTTTATAGCCAGGTACTGTCTGTCAGGTAGTCCCAGTGCACAACAGCAAGTGTTCAGCCCCCTGCATGGGAGATCCACAGGAGAACAGGGTATATGTGTAAGAACCACAAACCAGAATCATCTCCACAGTCTTATAAAGAGGTAAATAAGAAACAGACTATCAAAGATGGGATATGGACAACAAACACCCTGTTCTGTTGTTGAATGCCAAAGGTAGATTTGTATGCGGCATTTTAAATAATTGAACAGCAAAACAGTGTTGCCATCTGCCAACGTCCATCTGGTGGAGGGAGCACAGAGCTCTGAGTGAGAAGCCGGCACCAAACAAGATCCACTCACTAACAGGACATTCCAGCAAGCAGCTCATGGATGCCTTGGGGTGCTGTCATCTCTTCTGCTTGAAAATAGCTGGCAGTCCCTACAGCCCCTGTTTAAACAAGGTTGCTGGTAGAGCATGAAGCTTTGCCAGTACAGGCAGAAAAGTAGCTTTGTAGTGGAGGTTGTGATAAATAGTTTACAATTGGAAACACTCTAATGTCATTTGTAAATGCAGAGACGTGCTCAGTTTCAATACCTTTGTTCAGGTCATTCCTGCACTGTAAAAAAAAATAATAACAATCAGAGAGATGTCTAGAAGGTGATGATAATGTTCAGAGACAAGGAAAGGTCTTTATAAGGAAAGATCCAGGAGGTTCAGACTGCACTTTACACAAGAGAAAATGAAGAGATAACATGACAAAGGTAGTAAAACAATGCAAAGTGTAGAAAAGGGAACCTAGTCATTCCCAGATACCATTTCAAATATCCTTTCAAATAAGAGTGAACAGCAGCCTAGTGAAATTAAAAGTACATTTTATACACATTAAAGGGAATGCTGGTGCTGGTTCATGACTACTTATGATTGTGGCACAAAGCAGATTCATTGAACTAGAAAATTGCAGTACAGTATTTTTTCTTCATCTTTCTCTAACTTTTAGAACCTGTTGTTTTTAGTAATTTTGTAGGATTCTGAGGCATTTATGCAAATATCCGAAGTATGCACAGTTGTATAAGCATGGGTATCAAACTGGAGGGTACTGTCCATCCTGCTATACACAGCTATATAGTAAGAAATGTCCACTATAGACTGATGCCACGATCCTTACTGAATGTAGATACAGGATGAGGAAGAACCAGAATTTCCACTGGACAGCAGACCCTATAATGAATTGGGATCACAGCTGTGGTAGTGACCCTTTGTAGAAGCAGTATGATAGACAAATATGTAAGGGGGTTAACACTGACAGAGCATCCTCATCCTCCCTTGATAGCACTGCCACAGAGCCTCACTCTGACAGAGCATTGAACAATGCCTGCTGATACCAGAAGTCATTGGGAACTGAGGGCACTTGCTCTTTTGCGAAAACAGGCTCACCACTTTCAAAAACCAGAATAACACAGTACTATTACTAGCTTTGATAAGGAGGAAGCTTATTCTACAGAAGATACATTTTTAGTATGCACTGCCTCCAGTTATTTGTGTTGCAACAATGCCACAGTGAGCCAGCCACTATACAGATGGGCATATGCAAAAAGAAATCTCTGGACCAGGCAGCATCGTTTCCTATTGAAAACTGCCAGCTGAATGCATTTTCTCACATCATAGTGACACTGTCTTCATTCAGTTTCAGATTTCCATCTTATAAACCCAGTGGCCTAACACTGGGATGTGCTACCAACTGCAAACAGATGGAAAAGTGAATGCAGCAAGGAAGTCTTTGAGGTTATCTATGGGGAACAGGGATGGCTTTCCTTCTATAGGTGCCCAAAGAACATATTTAATTTTGTCAGCTGGCTCAATTGCAATTCCACTTTCTGTTCATAACAAGGAGATTTTCTATGCATTTGGCCATGATTTTCACTGCTATTAACAGTATTTTGCAGAAGAGTGATAAGGCATCGCTGTCAATGTCTCCCTTCAGCTTACAGACCATTTAAAAGTATGAAGTGATAATTTAGTTTTGGACTCTCTTTATTTCTGACATTTAGCATCTCAGACCCCGTCCTCATTGTGGCTCAGCATTTCTGTTCATGACTGAGAAGGATGGAAGTGTTCTTTTGAGGGATTCAATTTTCTTAAAGCCTGTACAGGCACAGCCAAAGGAAAGATTGAGTGAAACTAAGCTACAGTTGCACAAATTCCCAGTAGGTTACTTTGTACCAGGCATACCACACCTTTCCCCTCAATTTTTTTTTTTTTTTTTTTTTTTTTTTTTTTATTTGTGGTGGTGGTGGTGGTGTTCAGAGGGAAGGATGTAAGTAATCTTTTTGTAAACAGACAAGAAGAATTTTCATTGACAAGTAGGTAAGCACTTTCTTGTGGATATTTAAGAGAAGCCATGAGCTGGTCTCTGCTCTTGTGCAGGCAGGGGGACTTGTAAGGAGTGATGTTACTGACACAGTGTTGGATCTGGGTGTTGGGCTTCAGGGACCACATTACCTTCACCACCCTGTCCTGCTATTAGACACACATATTTACACATCCAAACTGGAGTTTGCTGCTGGAGTGTTACTTTTTGCTCTGAACATGAATGAATAAAGCTGGGGGAGGGGATAACATGTTTTTGCTGTTCAAGCAGTTTCCTTGGTGAGAAAAGACAGCTTTGCTATGGCTGCCTTTTCTGGTTTCTGGAGTCACAGGACTTCTAAGAACACAAAGAGCTTCTTAGTAGAAAATAGTGTCAGGAATATGACTTTTGCTACAGAAAAATGTTGGGATTTCCTGCAAAAATGTAATTTTGCATTTCCAAGAAACCAGCAAAAATTGTTGTAATTTTAATCTAATTGCTTGTTGTAAGTTAAGGTTCAGGTGGAGCACAGGTGGTAGATGATCTCACCCCAAGGAACTTCTCCCCACGCTTTATGGTATCTTGGTCTCCTATTGCCACTGATGGAGATGAGCAGAATCCCTTTGAGGACTGAACATTGAGGACTCCTGGTGCTGTAGGAGACACAGTTTACATCCCTTACACTAACTGAAGTGAGTCTGCTCTGATGTGTACTAAATTATTATAGCAGCATTTGGCACTTTCCATTTAAAAGGAAAAAACTGCTTTTAAAAATGGCACTTTCCATTTAAAACTGCTAAAATAAATTGAGGCAATTTCTCATTTAGATACCAGGAAGTTGCAGGATAAAGGAGAAAAAAGCAAAACAAAATTAAAAAACCCAAACCAGCCAAAATCCAAATCTGTGCTTAAAATCTCCCCTATCTATTTAAGTTACTGTACCAGCTCAGCTCAATACCTAAAACAAAGAAAATGAATTATGGAACAGCATGAGGAGAGCTTGTTAATTTTCCCACTGATGCTCTGTGAAATGAAAGCTTTATTCTAAGAATATCATATCCTCAGGGCTCTGTCTGGGGAGACGCTGACAAATACAAATGTCCTTACAGTTTTTCTTTTATTCTTGCTTTACGGTGTATTCCAGACAGATTTCCAAAATTATATATAATAATATATAATCTGTAGTTGTGGTTTGGTGAAGTTCAAGGCTGTGATTTTCCAGGACGTAACTATGCCCTGTTTGAAAATGGAAGATCAAGTGCACGTAATGAAAGGAAGATCAAATTCTAGAAGAATTTGCTTATTTCTTAATCAATATTAATATATGTGTCTTTAATTTCAGCATCTTTCCTCCTGTTGTATACCAAGGGAACACTAGCAACAACAGCAGCTTTACATTTTCATAGTGCCTTTCATCAAGAAGATTCAAAAGTGCTTTACAAACCTCGGACAAAATTCTTCTTTGATCAGCACTGAAAATCTCTTAATCTGTGGTGCAAATCTCAGTTGCACTTCCTGTGCCTTTTTCTGCACATAGGACTTCCATTGATTTCTACAGGAATCAGGTGTGTGAGACAAGTGTGGAATGTGTAATGGAAATCTGCACTGCAAATAAAAAAGGGAAAAAGAAATTTACATGTATGGATCCACTGCCCATCACAGAAGTGCACTGCTGCTGGGGTGGATCCCAGTTGCCTTCTGTATGCATTAGAAAAAAGATCCAGTCTCAGTTTCCTAGCTGGAACCCACTCCATGGTATTGCAGAAGAGCGTCTTCCTTAAAGAAGGAAAACAAATATTGATTCCTGTACATAAACTTCCTTGTTACAGGAAGCCTTCCCCACCAAACCCTTTAAATATCTCCCCAAAAGCTGAGGGTCAGATCTGACTGCTGACTGCCAGTGAGCAGCTGCTCTGAGGTGAGTGCTCTGGGTGCAAACAACTTTTACTCTGTGTTGGATGCATCCTTGGATGCTGTCTATTGCAAGTGGCAGAAGGTGCCAAAAATTTCCACAGCTTCTGTTTTGTGTGTGTGCAAACCTTGCCGACTAAATGCTAGCTTGGAAACCTTGCAAAGTATCCCAGGAGATTCCTGGGAAAATGGTAGATTTAGAGAAGCCCTCCATGTTTCAATTTTCTAGTCTGCAGCTGAATTAGGGAGTGCAGTGAGGAGGCAGCAAACTGAGTTTCCCGAACTAATTTCAAGTTCAGTTTGGGAAAAACCCTGAGTTATCTCTGTCTGATGAGGCTTTTTCATCCTTAGAGCTAATGTTGTTTCTGATTAGAGTTTACAAATGCTAAGGAACACTTTCCTTTTTAATCATCAGAAAATGATGAGCAACATCCCACTGACATGAGTGGTGAACCCAAAGTTATCATTAATTCTGCAGACAGTTCTATTCAGTAATCAAGATTTCAATCCTTACATTGAACCCATAAATCTCTGGCCCTGTCATGTCCTATTTTACTGGGACATTTTGTTTCTCATGAGTAGAACCATATTTTTAATGAGAAAATCATTCAGAATTGAATGTCCCCTGGGGATGTTACTTGAAGAAGTAAAATGCCTCACTTACAAAGACAGGTGTAGTAATGTGATGAGGAATCTTTTACTAGTTCATCTGGGAAAAAAAAAAAAAAAGAGAGTGATAATATTGGGTGTATCATTGTGAACAATGCCAAAATAAAGCTTCCAGTCTGGGCGTCATGTGGATTTATCTCACCTGATGAGCTGCCCAAAGCCTTTGTCTTCCAAGGAGTAGGCTGTTTAAGTAATTACTGTCCTTATATTTCCTCCTGTTGGTACATCTACAGCTGAGTTTGTACTCATGTTTTTAATATCTGTTAGCTAAAAGGGTTGCCAATTACTATGCACTATCAGCAAGAGTTCATGTTCTATCACTGGTGTTAATCACATGTTTTAGAAACATGATTGTGCAATGTAAATGCGATCCTATCCAAAATTGGTTTCTTCCTAATTGCCACCATTAAAAAGCCTTAATTATACACTGTAAATTTAAGGGCGTCTGAAATTCATTAGGAACACAATAGAAACCCTTCTTTAAGTGTCCCTGAAAACCCCAGGTCCAGTAAAGTCAAAGTCAAGGTGTATATGCTGAGCCCACCCCCCATCCACAGGCCAAGAGCCCTCATTGCAATGTACTGCTGTGGCTTTGACTTCTGAATCTCTGCCTTGAACTCTTTGGCTTGCTCTCCATTTAGAGGGAAGAGTTCAGTGGTGTTTGAAGGTAGTTAGAGAAAGTCTTAAGTAACATGATCCAAATAATTAAACTTAGCCATAAATTGGTGCTTTTCATCTTCAAAGAGCTTTACAAACATTAATTAGTTGGGCTCAGCAAAGCCCTATGGAGTGGAAGCCACTCAATCCCTGTCTCCTGTGAAGTGACTTCCTTTGCTGTCCCCTCACACACACTATTTTTAGTACATGCAAGGGCCTGCCTCACATTTCCTTACTTTCTCTTTATATGGCCCATACCTTTTCCGTGACGAAAATCATGCCAGCTTAGTAACGGGGAGGGGGGCAGGTTTTAAAATTAAATAAACTTTTAAAACAGCAATTAGCTTGGGTTTTCCTGGAAGAACTGAGGCATATGAAGATCTGAGGCAGACACCTTCATACCCTGCGCCAGCCTCCAAACCTTCAAACCTTCTGTCCCCTTTGAACATGAAAAGCTCTGTTTCAGGCGCACCAAGAGGTGGATCCGTCGGCTGCTGGTCAGCATGAGTGTGTGTCCCACTGTGAACAAAGTTAAGGCAAATTTCAGTACATGCCTGGCTGCCAGGTTTCCTTGCCCAGTAACGCATCTAAAAATATATCCATGGGGAAAGAAAATGCTATCTTCATGGCCCTGGCATCACTTTGTTGCAGGGCTCTGTTTGTTCCTCAGGTTCAGAAACACGTCTCTCTGATGTCCATGAGAAGACAGACTTGTTTTTTGCAAATTTGCCTATTTTGTGACACAAGTGAACAATTTTTGCTTTAGCCATTTTATCATGGCTGCTCGCCTTGCACAGGTCTCTGCTGAGCCCTGGAGTGGTTCAGCTCTTACTCCAAGAGAGCTGATGGAGTAGCCCCACTCTCCCATTGCCTCCCTCTTTTCCCTTGTTAACTGCTGTTTTAGACATTTCCAGCTTAATTGGTACTGCATACCAAGTCCAGCTGTGTATTTTCCTATGTGGCTGAGCTCCTGATGACCATCTTCAAAGGTTACTTTATTGTAGTCATGACGCATTAAAGTTATCAAACAGCTGATCAGGCACTAACCCTTCAGTCTACTTACCTGTCTGCCTGCCTTTCCTGAACTAGAGAGTTACTTTCCAAAAAAAAGTACTAGTACTAGTAGTACTTCCTACTACTAGTAGAAACATGTAGGTGAAGACAAAGACTTGGTGATTCTCAGTGGAAGAACCTTCTGAAAAGAAAAAAGCGGACTGCCATTGGTTTGGGGTTTTTTCCTACTTCTTTGTAAATAGGACAAATAAGCAGGGAGTCCAAAATAATCTTATTTATTCAGTGTGGCAGACTCAAAATCCTGCTGAAACTCACAGGTCTCCTGGTTGCATGCCAGCCCACAATGAGAAAGCTCAGGGGACAGCTGTATTGCTGTTTTTCTGCATGACATTCATGAAGTTGTTTGCTTCTCGGTGTCTCAGGTTCCCACATGATGAGGTGTTGTGGGAATAAATAGGGGAGAGTGGAAGCAGAAGAGAGGTGAGCAACCAGAAGGCACTGGAGGGGGTCATACAAACATTTACAGACTTCCCACTGTTGCACTACCCTTTGGGTTTCACCACTTCCCAGTGACAATAGCTTGACATCACTTCCTGAAACAAAATGAATGTATTAAACTATTTCCTCTATAACTTGTTACTCAGCTATTTATTTTTGGCTGGCAATACTAACTGGAGCTCTTGGTTTGACTCTGTTTCCTGACCAACCCCAGTGCATTGTCTGTTTTCTAGCACAATCTTAAAATAGTCTGGTCTCTGTGAAAGCAGGCATGGATGGATTTACACACTTGCTTTGAAAATGTTTAGCTTTTTGGAATTGTTGCAGAAAATATTTGTAATGGAAGTTGTGTGACACTTTAATCTCAAAATCAGGAAAAGTTCATCAAATGAAAAATTGGTATTTTGGTCCTTCAGACACTGGTTTAATCTCTACAGAATTAGGCCAATACTCCAAAAGAATGAGCCATACCTCCCCAAAATGGTCCATAATAGTTCCCTGCTGTGTGCCTGTATCAGTCTCATGCATTCTCTATAGGTGTTCTACAGTAGCATGAAGTGCCTGGAATAAACAGCTTCAACATTAACACTGGGAATGAAACTACTGAGTAGCAAGTCCCTTCAGAGCAATGCCTTTTTCTGAGAGAAAACATGTGAATTGGTGAACATAAACTGGTTTGAAAATTTCAGTGGATTATTTGTGCTGCTGCAAAACAAAATCCAGTAAAAACAATCTAAAGCTTTCACTTAGGTATTGAAAAAAACTAGTGACACTTCTGTTCCACTAACTTCTGCCACTTCTGACAGTTCTTTCAACTTATTTTGTAATTAAAAAACTTGTAGATGCTGAAGTCAGAGAAAAAATAATCTGAAGCTAAAGAAAACGCTAGAGTTAACTTAAAGTGATTACCAAAAATGTTGGAAAGAATTCATTGTAGGACAGCTGCAAATGAATTTCTCTCACCATTTCTCAGCATAGCCAGAAAAATAAAAATCTCAGTTATTCACACAGTTTTCTTATTGATTCTCATCATCGTTCTTTATCTGATGGCTTCATATAACAAAGTAAAGCAAGTAGATGACAGTGGGGACTTGAAGCCATTTGTAACTCCAGTAGGATTACATGGGTTTATTAAATATTTGTTTCCCTCATTGGACCTTCACTTACAGCTAAGGGGCAGTTATTTCTTAATAAAGCAATTACTTGTGATCAGTTGTCCATACCTTTTCCTTTTCACAACTCCATGTAAAGGATGTCAGTGTAAATGGTAAGAATGCCCCATTAAGTTCATCATAGACAGGACCTTCCAACTTCACCTCATCATTAAAACTGTAAGAGACCTCCAGAGCACTCTTTGAACTCACGTTTCTTTGCTAGATAAAGGGCAGCAGGTGAAGAATCACAACAGCAACAAACACAAATGAAGGGGATTTGAAAGTGTCTATTACAGAAAATGACTATTGTTCACCTAATACCATTTTGAGACATGGCATGTTACAGATGACCTGGAAAGCAGCCGTCACATACAAAGAGTATTTTTAAAGACCCTCAAGTGGAATTTTGAGTTGGTTTTACTGCTTGTTTGCTGTGCCAGAGATTGGGCTGTGAAGAACTCCTCCAGCCACTAGAGAGGGAGCCAGTTCCAGCAGGTTTAAAATGCTCATAAAGTCAAAGGTTTCAAACTTTAGGTTTGTTACAGCAATGTTGTCACCTGTGCTGTGCCTACAGCCAGAGGCACCGGCTGTGGACAACTACTGGGACATGGGCACACCCAGTTAATGGAGCAAACTTGCAGAAGTGTCCCCACGCCAACAGGGGAGACACAGCAATGAGCCATTGTTTTCTGAAGGACTTCTTTGCACTGAATGAAGGCAATCAGGCTTTAATCTAGACACCAAGCAAAATATTTTGACTGATTCTAGTTTTGCTAGCCTGAATTGATTTATCCTTAAGATTGACTGAGGGTTCGTCTCACCATTTGTTTTCTAACCAAGAGATGGAAAATGGGGTTAGGAAACACTTTCCACATCATAAAATGTACAATTAAAACATTAAGCAAAGCACTTTCAGGCATGAGAATCTGCATTAAAATGTAGACCACTCTAATAAAGCTAAGAGTGTTGTTTTTATTAAATACCCAAATTACTCGTCTCTAAACATGGGACCATACAGCTGCATAATTCCAAGTGTAGTTGTCATTAGAAATGTGGGTTTGGGGAAACTTTTTTCCTCACCAGCTTTACCTAGTAGTATGTCCTGCACCACACTCCAGCTGTCCTCCTGTCTTTGCAGGATCCTCATGTTGCTGTCAAAAACTACAGCAAAAGGATGTATCCACCCCATAAGAGCAGAAGGAGTTTTCTGTCAGCACATAAGGGGGGTAACACGCTGCAGCAGACAGAGGGGATCAAAGGGACTTGTGCCCCACATGAGTCGAGGCTCCTCAGGAGCAAAGACAGACTGTGACTGGGAACACAGGGGAAGAGATCGGGAGAGCTGGTGGTACCAAATCGATTTTCATGTGAACATTTCTTGGCTTTTCATTATTTCCCTTTCATGAATAAGCACCCTACCAAAACAGCAAGGTTTTCTTGCCCAGCTCATATGTTCAGTTTGCCTCCTCCCAAGCTGCAGGTTGCTTGGGGATGGAGTCTGCCAGAAATGCTGCCTGGGCCAGCTTGCCAGGGCAGCAGAGCAAAGTGTGACCTCTGGTATGGGAAGTGCAGGGGGGAGCTCTGGGGACACATGTAATCACCCAGCGTGGAGCTTGGGCAGACAGTGGGGTTAGCACCTCTGCTCCATGGAGAAATGGAAAGAAATGCTGTTAATAACTTCAGCCGCTGCAGCCTCTGGGTCTGGCTCACCTGAGAGGCAGTGCCTTTAGCTGCTGGAGCACAGCCACAGTGGATGCACAGAGGCTTCTTAACAGAACACGTCTTTTGTATCAACTCCAAGGGAATAATGTCACCTACCCAGCCACCAGCCCTGCTTTCCACAGTGCCTGAGTTTTTCCTTAGAAGTTTCCTATTCAAGCGCTTAGCTTGACCAGGACTGACCTTGCTTAGCTTATGAGATGTAACAAGATCACTGCCTGAGGTGTGAAATGACACTGGAATGGAGGTCATGATCTTACGGAGATCATCTTCCTCCTTTGCTGCGATGTCTCCTTCTGGCTCCCCTGCCCCAGCATCCGACTAATCAGGCAGAAACAAATGCACTGTGCTTCTAGCACACCACTGGCAGAATATAAAAATCTGTCCTTTTGGCTATGCAGTCATCTCAGTGGTATAGATTTTTTTTATGCATACGAATTCAAAGATTAAACAGTTCCTTTTTTATGATTTTTTTTTGGTGTGGTCACTACTTCAACAGAAACAAAAAGTGTTTTCTCTAGCTCTATCTCTGTAAGATGTCAAAACAGATTAACAGACAGACGAACAGACAGTAGTGTTTAAGCAACGTGGACAGAACACCAAATCAATCATTCTAAATGAATAATACATTTAAGCAGTGATACGAGTGGCAGAAAATTCATCTGCATCTACAGTGAAACTACCTGGACCTATTTCAAGGTGCAAAATTCTGCAGAAAGTACAGAAGGCACTTTTATTTTGGTATTTCAAATAAGAATGAATTTGTGTATGTGTCAATCTGTCACACACTAGACAGGGCTGGTTCTGTGAACAGGCATTACTATGTATAGCTCTAGATCGAGCTGTGGAGAATATATAGCTTTTTATTTACAGGTCATTAGAATAACACAGTATACAAACAACATTCATAAATGACTGCTCATCTGAACTGCTCTGAAAAACATTCTTGTAGAAAGCCATGAGTTGTTTAATGTTTTTATTGTGATGCAATAAAGAATGAGTTTCAGAAGCAGGACAAACTTTGAGATAAATCAAACCCAAATTAAAAAAAAAACATTGAAATTCGAGTACAGGTTTCAGTGGTAAGCCTAATGGACAAAAGAAAGGAGGTGAAGTGCTCTTCTGCTGAGTTAAACAAGGCTTGGATCTCTGGGGATATTTCAATTGTCTTGTTTATTTTTATCATTAAAACTAAGCTGACTTTTGAAGGGGAAGGAAAAACAAAAAGCCCCAAGGGCTGTTAACCTTTCTTCAGGAGCAAAAGGAAAGGTCATCAAAAGTTTTGTGACACTTACGGGGAAATAAAGCAAAGGCGGGTGGTGGAGGCTGGTCTGTGCTAAATAAAATAAGTTAAAGTTCCTGCATTGCTGCAGCCAGCAGGTTCTCACTGGAGATGAAAGTGGAGATGGCAGGAGCAGGCATGGGGGATTGAGGGGTGTAACATTTTCTCCTTACTGTGGAGGAATGATTGTTAAATTTAGGCTGATCTGGTCAATATTGATGTCTCTGCTAAAGGCAGCAAAGCCAGCATGCAGACAAGAAGCTTCTACAGAAAGAACTGACTCCTACTCTGCTGTGGGTGGTAAAACCCTCTTTGGTGGGAAACCCTGAAGAAGTACCTCAGTGTTTTCCTTCATCTGCTGTGTCACAGTAACCTATGTTAAAGGAGAACACAAGGCTGTTGAGTTGGGCAAAGGTTTGTTTGCCCATGTCTGTCTCATGGTGATTAACTTAGGAAGGTAGTCACAGAGTAAACGAGGAGGAAACAGCCACCATTCATCAGCTGGTGGCCTCTTGATACAAATCCTGCTTTCAGAGTTTCTACAGCAGAAGGTTAAAAATTATGCACTGCATGGACTGCAGCAGACGTTTTGTGTCTGCCTGTAAATTCAGGACAGCAGTGGGAGAGATGACTAGGGTATACTCCTGAGCCTTCCACTGACACTGATCTGAATGGTTTTGAGGAGTTTAGAGTGGAAAAGAGAAACCTTAGTAGGGTTAAGAGGAAGGCTGTTTTCCTCTCTTTAGGGGGACCCCAAAATCATAAGAGATACCAAGAAAGGGATATGACCAGAGACACACAGTGATCTATTTCTCCTAGGACACTGCACATTCCTGATTATCTGCAGGACTAGAAATAGTGGACAAGAAGTAGTCGCCCTAGGAGTGAATTATCAATGCCAAAAATAATGCTCCTTTTCCCGTTCTCCATCTCTCTGATTCTTCTCTGCCTGTCAAATGGAGAGCTGAGAATCCAAGGTAGTGTATTTTTGAAAACACAACTCAAAAAAGACGAGGAGAAACATGGCCTCTACCAAGTGGCACAAGTTTGTTCCTTTTCATTTTTATTTAAATAACTAAAATCATGCAGATTAATCGAGATCAATTTTGTTCACCTTCGCAAATGGCTAAGCATTTGCATTAATGCTCGAAGAGTCTTCATAAATCTGACAGAGAAAGGAAAAAATCACTTTGATGAAGAATCAGCAGGACTTCTGCTTTCCAAGTTCCCCATCCTTCTAAAACCCTGCCATGAGAGAGAGAGCAACCAAAGAAGTATAAAGTATATGGTTCATACATTCTTAGGAAAATTAATTCCCCAGATATTCGTGAGTTCTGTAGCATCTCTGGACTCTGGCACAAGCTATAGGGAGACAAGGCCATTTTTTTTAAATCTCAGTCAGAGATTTATCCTATCCTCAAGAGATCAAAAGAGCACTAATCAGGAAGAATGTTTAGTTATTAAATGCATCATTGAGTCCATTAAATACCTCTTGTTGGGTCATAAATTCCTATTAAATGTAGATAATCCATCGTTGTCTTATGCAGATAGAAGATAAAAACAGTAAGAGATTTGCCAGAAATCTACCCCTGCCCCTGAATCGGTGCTTTCACACACTTAAAGACTGCTGTCATCTTCTACTCTTAACTTAATCATTGTGCTATGGCTCACACTGTTCTTTCTCTGGATTTCACACCCAGCTCACTTATTTGTGTTTAGGGTCCTCTTTGCATTGATCATGCTCTCCTGTCACCCTCTCACACTCTTTACACATATTTCAACAGATGGCTTTCCCAAGCTGGGTGTCCCTGACAACAACCTACCCACTACCACCTTTGCAAGCTGCTCTTTGATGTTTGCTTTTCACAGAATCATAGAACTAGTTTGGGTTGGGAGGGATCTTAAAGATCATTTAGTTCCAACCACCCCAATCACGTGTAGGGATACCTTCCACTAGACCAGCTTGCTCAAAGGCCCCTCCAATGTGGCTTTGAACATTTTTTTGTCTCTCTCTGGGGATAATGAGCTTACCTATGGAGGGAATTCCCAAATTCATTAAATGCAACCAGCCTTCCTTCCCGTTGTTTCTCCTGACCATGCTGGTACATGTGCCCACCATATGGCTTGACATCTCTGGCCTTATGCATTGTGAGGAAAGATAGTAAAGTCACCTTTAAGGGAAACCTCCAGCCTTATTTAGAGTATAATTGCACTTGTGCTTGTAAAGAGCTTGCTGCAGAGCAGCTGGGAAAGCTAGCTAGTTTCCTGGAATGTGTGGGAGGCCATGAGTAGGTGGTAACTAAAATTTGTAACAGAGTTTGGAGGCTTTTAAAATCATTATTACTATTATTTTGGACTCTACAGCAAGACTACAAATTTCGGCAGTTGCTTAGCTGCGTGCAATTTACCTACAGATATATGCTGTTATATATGCTTCTTACAAACGAATGCTATATCAAGAATAGGAAATTATTGATCATTCTGTTCAGGCTAAAATGGTTTTCTTTTCAATCTCCAACAAGGCTTTGGCAAGATGATTTTAAAAATAGCTACAGTTTGGAATGTAGATTGCATTCTCTGCCAGATTATAATGATCACTTCAACCAGGGCTGGGTGAATTTAAAAATGCTTGGAGACTCAGTTCAAGACAGTGCCCTCCAGTCTGTGATATTTTTAGCAATGGACAAACCCAAAAATTTGGGTGGTTATCCAGAGTTCATCTGCACTGCCCAAATGTCTACAGTCTGCAAAAATGGGCTGGAAAGTTTTCAAGGAAGATGGGTTTTGCACTATTTCCAGTACTGCCTATTTCTGTTCAGGTCATGAATCCTAGGAGAAAATCATCTTTCTTCATCCTGGTTGGCTGTGATTCTGTTGCCAGTCATAGCTTAAAAGTGCAGTCTGGCAAACAAACTTGGAAAAGTAGCTGGGCAAAAAATGAACCCTTCTGAAAGGGTTGGGTGGTGGTCCAGGCATATTCCTATGTTGAGATTCCATCCGACTTCTACCAAAAGCAGAGAGAATTTGCATGGCTGATCACAGTGGAAACCCTGTTTCTCTCCTTCCTGTTAAAATATTCCTGAGTAACCTTCTGCTACCTGGGTAGTTCCAATTCAGATAGGAGGAGGACTCCCTGAGGATTACAGCTTCCTGGCAATTTTGGGTAGCTTGCTTGTCTTTCCTTCCATGCCAGATACTACCTGTGACATAAAACTGTTTTGCAACAAATAAATTAGTATTTAATGTCTTTCAGGCAAGGAACTGCAAATACCCAAATCAATTAATGACTCCAAGCCAAATTCATCCCTAGTTTGAGCTTAAACAATTTCAATGAGGTTGCATCAGTGGGCAATCAGATTTAATCTAGATTTAATCTTTTGATTTCACGCGAGAGTCCTGGCTGTGTGTTAGGTCTTAACAACTAATCAGCTCAGCTGGCTTTTGTGGTGAGACTGTAGATGGAAAGGGAAGGTGGCAGAAGTGGGTTGTTGAATACAAAACAGACACTCTGGAAAATTTATAAATAAATAACATTATATAAGGCCTCACTAGGAAAGAGCCTGAAATGCTTCTGTCATGGGAAAAGTCCAGCATGCCATATTTCAGAAGATTTTTAAAGACACAAACACAGCAGTTTTAGACATAACTTGCTTCTGGTCTTTGGGACATGAGCTCCTGACTCTCAAGAAAGCAAGCCTGCATTCTTATTTTCTTCCAAACTGCATTTGCTCTTTAAACTTAGCATAAATACTGAAGCATGATACTTTTCTTCCCAAACAGCACTTTCCTTCACAATGCTTATCCCAGCCACTGTTAGCATGCCTTTGCCTGGCTCTGTATCACAGCACGATTGAGAGTGGCAGGAAATTTCCTTGAGATAGCAATTTTCAAAGGGATTCAGGATCCACTTCTCAATTAGCTCTCTAATTGTCAGCAGTAGGGACTGATTTCCCATTGTAGCAGTACAAAGCAACTTGGTTCAAGTCATGTCTTTGCCTGCTGTTTGTTCCTGCAGGGGTTCACCAATAAAGATACTGGCAGACCTCAGACCCCAGCACAGTAGAAATCTTTACAGCAGCATGTTTGTTCTGAAGGCATAAACTTAGATTAGTTTCTGCCATAATACTTTTTGCATTAGTGCTCATTTTGGAGTGCACTTGAAATAAAAGTCACTTGGAATAAAACCAGGAGCACAGCTGAACAACCTCCCTCAACCAAAATTCAAGCCTAACCCTTTGAGATCCAGGGAAAATGTGAGCACTTGGGTTTGGGGTCTTTTTTCCTTCCTGTTTTGAACTCATTTGTTCTTCCAAATTTGGGCCAGGATTAGAAGCAAAAATATTCAAAAGCCCAGATAATATTTTTATAGCATGTGGTTTTGAACCCTCAAGGTGGTAAGAACTTTCAGTGAGATCTGGAGAACTGTTGGCTTTAGTGGAGGTGACAAGAATTTCCACCTTCCTCAGTGATGCTTCTGTCTTTTAGGTTTTCAACTTTCATGGCTCCTGTCCTTCAAGTTTCAGAATGTGAGGCTGAGTATATAATGACCCAAGTTGGAACCAAAAATAGTTGGGTAACATCTCTGAGAGCTCTTCCCATTCCCAGCTCTGAGTGTAGCACATTTCTGTGATGTTTGCTCAGGCTGGCTTATTTAAAATGCAGTTCCTGCCTGGAGCCAGTTTTCAGAGATGATCTCCTGCCTAACTAAAAATTCATATATAAACAGCCAGATTGGAAGCCAAAACTTAGCCACTTGAGCTGGAAAATTTGAGTTCCAAATGAGTGACTTGCCCTTAAGCCGAAGATCAGTGACAAATGAAAGGCACACACCATCTATTTGTTTAGGCAAACAATGCCACTGGGACAGAGACAATCGCTTGCCCAGAGTAGAACTACTAACATAAGTTTGAAGGGTCGAGCAGCCCAACCTTGGAGGTTTGCCTTTTGCTTGGTACTCTCAGGCTGCAGTGCACCTAAGCATATGCTGAACTTTAAGCAGATGCTGCAGCACTTAGCTGAATTCAGGTTGTCAGGAAAGCTGAGCTTCTTCATGCTGAGATCACTCGAGTGCTTTTTTTGTTGAAACTTTTCACATTTAATTTGTTACGACAAGGGAGATAAAGTATATACTATTAAGTTTAATTAATGGCACATGAAGTAACATTGATACGTAAGTATGAACACAAGTGAAACACAGTATATACTGCTGCCTCACTCATCCTCCAGAGTGCAACTGTCATGGAGGACCTGATACCATACTTCTTAAAAGTTAAATATTTGGGCTACTTTTTGACTGCAGACCTGAGCGTACAGACCATGTTGCTCACCTACAGCAACATTCCACTTCCATGACACAGCTCTTTTCTCTGCAGCAGGCAATTAGAGAGAGAAAAGGGGTGTAACCTCATTATGGTCTGAAGCATCAACAGACGGTGATGTCCATGCTCTTCTCCCTCCACTATGGAAAAACTCATACAACATTTCCTACAGAAAAGACAGTCTGCAATGTCAATGGCCTCCTGTAGGCAGGCTACTGCATTCATTTCTTATTCCTGTCCCAAGCCTGTTGGACGACCTCTTTGTGAGATGAAACTGCTGTCTGAGATTTCTCCATCGGGTTCTGAAGATCCATATGAAGTAGTGATCAGCTGCATCAGATAGCTGATCTTTTAGACAGATCTGTTAGACAGACAAATACACAGAATACAACAGACATCAGCAAAAGGACAGTTTTAATGTATTAAATAATTAACTCTCACAAAAAGCTGGTGAGGCAGGATTCACAATTTTGCAACTGTGAAAGGCAGAAGCAGAGGGGTTAAGCAATTTGCTCAAGGTTTCAGGAGAAGTAATTGTCAGTGCTGGGATTAAGATTTAGGAATTTATAACTCTTGGTCCTGTGCGCAGGCCACTAGATCATCATCCCTGGTACTCCAGAGAACCAGGCTGCTTATTCTTTCAATAAAATGCTAAACCAAATGCTCTGACCTTTCTTGGAGTTATCAGATGAAGTGCTTTCTTAACTCCAGGTTACAGAGAGCAATGGGGGGTAAGGGGATGGGGGCGTGAGGATGGAGGAACTGGCAGACCAAAACTGGTGTGTGCAATGCATGTGTAAAGGGATTTTCCTCCATCCATTTGAGGAGTCTTTGCTATCTGTCTGACTGCAGCACAGGAGGGAGTGTACAGTCACCTGATGGAAATTTTGCCCCATTTTGTTTTGAAGACACTTACAAACTATTTCAGAGATTACACTTTGGGTGTGGGCAACTTTATATCCTTCACATGAAGTCAAGGGCTGCCCATTAACTTGAGTACTTACAGAATATATATATAAGATGTAATTCACTGAAACATATGTATGGAAATCTTTGGGAAAAGTTGATTGATATGCAAAATACAGTATTTCCAAATTAGTAGTAGTAGTAGCCCAAAATCAGTAGTAGTATTATTAGAATTAGTATTACTATTCAGTGAACCTGTGGAGCTTTGGCTTCAAAAAACCTGAGCTGCACAAATCTGTGAATCAGGGGGCCTAAAGGGTCTCCTGAAAGTAGAAGCAATAGTACATGGTGCCAACTTCCTTTACAGGGTTTTGCTGAACTGCTCTTGAAAGCTGCAGGTTTGAATGTTATGAGAAAGAAAGGATTGCATAAAAGTTTTGAAATGGAAACAATTCTTGTCTTTGTGAAATAAGCAGTAATTTCGACCAGGATAGCTTCACAAGAGGGTAAAATTGAGAAGTGTGTGTGTGTGTATGCTCTAAATATTTTATACATACATATGTGTATATAACATAATTGCTTATATTGGAAAGTTCAGTCCTGATACATGATTGGTTTCCTCCAATCTTACATGTCATCTGAGTGATCAAGTGACTTGACAATCGTGTGCCTCAAAGTCAGGCAGTTAATTCAGACTATGTAACAGCTAAACACTTCTCTCTTTTCACTTGCCTGCTCTAAATACAAGCCCATGTGATTTGTTAATTTACATAATATCTTCTGACAAGCTGGCTCTGAAGTCTTCTTGGGTGATTTGCTTCTTTTTGCAAAACAAAATGGGAGTCAGTAACATCCAAGGGAACGAGTGTATCTATTTCCCTCGGACTGAGTGATTTCAGCTCTTGGAGCTCAGGTTCCTCTGGAGGTAGCAGGTTCAGAAATTATGCAGCTGCCATGGAGATGGAGGCAGCAAACCTCTAAAGGGATCTGGAATTACATCAAGTGGGTCAGCTCTCCAGCTTCCTGTTACACCAACCAGAAGGGGCTCTGAGATGCTTCCCTTCTCCAGACAATGACAAAATGGCCCTCATGTCACCTGTGTGTGACAGCCAGGAAGATTACATAAGCTGGGAGCTTTACTATGTGGGGTTTTGCTCTGAAATAGCATGTAACAGTGCTCTGTGTCTTGCAGGGATGGGAAGTAAAACAGATTAATCTTTGAAAATATTATTAAAAAAATTTCCTATGGATTATCTTTTGACAGAGCCATAAGCCTTTGAAATTTTGGTCCCAACGTATCTTGCCTATGAAGTCAATTAGCTCCTAAAATGACAATGTATTAGAAAGAACTCAGAAGTTGATATAGAAATACCTTGTTTTATTAAACCTGGCCAATTTTCTGTCAACAAAAATTATGCTTCTGAAGTGATGTGGAACAAAAATCAAACATGAAAGCATACAAGTATCCACTTTTGAGCCCTTGAACAGCTATGAGAATCCACTTCTTTTTGGTATTTCTGCTACACAGAATGAATTTTCATTACCTGAAGTATCTATTATCTAATGAATAAAAAAACCTGCATGATGCATTAAAGTGTAGTATGAACAAAACCCTGGAAGACTTACATTACTTCATGGTGAATTTTTGTGGCAGAAACGGTGCTTTTAGTAACTTCCTTTGCATGGACAATATGACACCAACCATAATACTGAGTTTGCCATCAAACTTCAACTCAACTTCTAACTTCTTCGTTGAGAAGCAATGAATTTTACAAATAAGCATTTGCTGGTCAGGGAACATATAATCTTTTCATCAGGATATTATGCTCCAAATCCTCGGTTGTGGTTGAGGAATGCCATTCCCAAATCCCAAGTGATTCATGTGCAGTCCAAAACCTATGGTAAATTGAAGCTATAGAAATCAAAAATTGCATAAACAGCCCCAAAAAACAAGTCCAGGTTTAAAGATATCAGGCCACCTGGTCTGGAATGAAAGAGTTATTCATTAATCCAGCTCTAAGCACAAAATCCACATGTTTTATGGTCTAGGGAACCTCCAAATGCTGGGAATTCCCTGATGGCTTTGGTCTCCTCTTTAAAGCACTTCAGAGGAACTGTGTTGAAAATACATACCTTTAGCTCCCAAAGAAAGAGAGGTCCTATTTTAAGTCTTGAAAGATCCATCTGTTGTTTGAGCATTTGAAGATGGTTTCCCACATGGGCATTGTGTTCTCCTCCCGTGCTAGCATGTCATGCCTTTTCTGCTGGCAGAGAACCAGACAGGAGGGTTTGTCAACACATCTGATTTTACCACAAGATGTGCCATGCTCAATCCCATCTACTCCACCCCAGTTTTGCACACGGAGAAGTAGAGCCAAGTACTCTCCAGTTGTGCCCTTTCTTGAAAAGGCAGCCTCAGTGGTGAGATAGCCTTACGACCTACTAGGCTAAACACAGAGTTGGTTAATAGCATGAAGTACTTCGGCCTCTGTGTCAGCTTTAAGAAATATAAGCAATTTAGCTGTTTGGGGAATGGTGGCAGTAGCTGAATTACACCTTGGACTACACAAAGAACCAGCACAAAGGCCAAGAATGGCACAGCTCCAACAGAAAGAGGAGTGGCTGGGTTGTGGCTGGGCCAAGTGCTTTTAACCTCAGGTAGCAAAGGTGCAGATGTGCAGGGAGTGGTGCTGTTAGTACTGTCCTCTGAAGAGGTGTGAGGAACCATAAAGAAGAGAAAAACATTGTTTATAGGAACCAAACAGCAGAGGTTGAATCTGCTGTGATAACAAATCTGTAGATTTATATGGGAGCACCAGTCATGAGGAGTGGGAGTTTGGCAGAGTGCC
>WEIV01025258.1:30288-127272 GCA_013390005.1 Calyptomena viridis | reverse complement strand
GGGGGGGGGGGGGGAAGAGAGAAGAAATTCAGTTTGAGCTGTACAAACCCTCTTTATCCCCCTTTTTCATCAAGGGAAAAATTTGTCTTGAGCAAAGGAGGGTTTTCTTCTACCCCAAACATCTCATTTCCCCTCCTTCTTCATCAGCGGAAAATAAAGGGTCAATGTAGGGCTAGTTTCCTAGCTGTGCTCAAAGGTTGCTCTCTATACTGAGGAAGATGCAGAGGGCTGCTCCCTCTCTCCTCCAAAGGCCCACCCCTGCAGTAGGGGTGGAGCATACTAAACCACCCTGATAGCAAGGGAAACAAGCTGGAAAGGCATCCACACTTTCTGTCAGACATTGTAAATTCTCTGAGGAGAGGCACAGGGCAACAAGGACAGTACCATTATGCTGAAGTAATCCAGAGCACAGGCATCTTTGGATGCCTGATTTTTGGCCCAGTAAAGGGTTAAAAGTCACCTGAAAAAAAGCCTGGGGAAGAGGTTCAGACATGAACTAGCACATGAGCAAGAATCTTGGACAAGGTCAGGCTCCAGAGAGGTAGGTGGGAAATGTGGGATTACTCTATGGGATGGAGTGGACCCCAGATTAAACAAAACACTCAAGACAGAGCAGGCAGATATGCCTGGCTTTTTGGCTGGAGGCTATACATTAGTTGTGATAGAGGGACAGAGAAAGGGGACATTTTAAACATCAAAAAGCAGAGTGAGAGGGAAGGGGTAAATACGCATTGGCTCAGACAAGGCAAGGGCAGCTGACTGTTAGATTTTGGTACGAATATTCAAGAACCTTTTGCTGTGTACATCCAAGTATTTTTAAACTAAGTGAAAGAATTTCAACAGAAAATATCCAAAAATATCTCAAAGCTCAATAGTGAAGGGTCCATTCAAAACTGCAGATCAGATGGAAAAGACCCTGGAGCTTAGCACTTCCCTATCCCAGGTGCATGTCCTCACACTTTGATGGCAAGTATTCATGTAAGGATATATCTAGGGATGTAGTGGAGGGGAGAGGGAAGAAGGAGGTAAAAGTGGGTTTCTTTATCAATAACTACTCCAATTTTCAAAGAGTCTGTCAGAGTACAGAAACTGCAAAAGGAAAGTCTCTGGGTTGAAAATGCTACTACTGAGTCCATTAAATGCATCTGCTTTTTACTTTTTGCACTTCCTGAAAATACTTGCTTGATTGTTTTTCCTATCCTGACACTGAAATAAATTACTTGCTGATAAAAATATTTCTTCAGAATAGTAGCACTGTATATTTCAACTGAATAAACCAGCCATGTAGAATAAAGCATCTATACCACTATGTAAAAGCACGTACACAGATACCCAGCTTCTGTTGAAAAGGAAAAAGCACAGTCCAAGCCTCTATTTAAATAATTTTAGTTACCTGGCCACTAATCAAAGCTGTGTCTTATTGCACTCTCTTCTGTCTGCCTGGCAGTATAAAGCAGCCACCCAGAGTATGGGTGACAGAGGCACAGTCAGAGAGCAGGGCCTGGAATTATACAAATTCCTCCATTTCCTCCTCCTCCCACCAAATTCCAGTAATTCTGATCATCATAAATTACTTCTTCCTAGGGAATGCTGAAAACCCTCTCCAGAAAATATGATTTCATACATTATGATCTGGTTTTATATAGCTTAATGAAATTTTAAAAAATGGTTTTCAGGGGAAAAGCAAACATAAATAAGCTATCAGCCTCTTCAAAATCCTCCTCAAATCCAAGCCTATGCAACCTTAATTAGCAGCAATATATAATAGTACTGATTTAGAGTCTGTTGTGATTTTGTCCACACCATTGAGAAGACACTACACATTACAATACACACTACAATAGGGACTTCATCCCAGCCTGAATCATGTCTAGTAACAACATCTTGTTTTTCTAGCCAAGCTTAGTGAAACCTGGATTTTCTGTTACATACGGGTAGCAAAACGTATCTTAAGTATTAAAGCCACGCTTTCAATGAACCAAGTCACGATAAAGAATTAGGTCCCATGAGTTTCTGTGATGATCTTTTTTTTCTTTTTCCCTACCACAGATACTGATTGTGCAATACCTAGGTAGAGACTAGAGCACCTTTACAGTCCACAACCAAAGTCTTGCCGCTCATCTTCAGCAGCACTGGTGTGTATGTGATGCACATCATCGCTTTTCAGAACATGCTCAGGCACTGGTATCTGCATCCTGCTGGTAGGCACAGTGATGTGATGCAGGTTCCCCTCCCAGTGTGAGCTGGGCCACCACTCTGACCACTCCAGAGGGCTGCTTCCATCTTACACCCCATGTGGTGTCATGTAAATCCTCTTCCAAACTCCCAGCACTTCCAAAACCAGTACTCTCCTTTTGCTCCCACAGTCTGCTTCAAAGGATCCACAGAGAACCCCAGTTTCCAGGGCACAATCCTGATTTTATCAGTGTGATAATTAAGACGTCAAGTCCTGGTTTTCAGAAAAATCACCAACTTGAGAAGTAGCAATTTGAAAATAAAAATAAAATCTGGTTATTTCCTGTCTCCTGCTCAGATCAGTCTGAAAAAGAAATACTATGCAAGCACAAAAACTTATTATGTGACTTGCAGCCTCCAGCTATTCTGACTTCACTGGATGCCTTACAAGCATCTATTGTTCTTGGAAATAGTCTGAGATGTGCTTTCCAGAGCGATTATTATATATGCTTGTTATGAGGAGGGAAAAATGCTCTGATATCATGTCATGTCATTCCTTTAGCTGTATTTGGATGCACTATACTGTGGATATGTGACAGGGAAGAAAACAAACCTGTTATATGACTAGTTATGCTGAACCACATATACTATGGACCAAGAGCCTGTGTTTCACTCCTGGTTGACTGACTCCACCTCCATGCTCCTTGCCAGCTTTACACTCTGCCCTCCAAAGTAGCAAATCTTTCTAAAGAAAAAGCTTCTTTGCTGATTGCAAAAAGATAAATCCTCCATCATCTGCCTTCCCTCAGCAGCTGCACTTGCATGCATCCACAGGGCTGACTCCATCTCTATGTGGAGAGCTGCTCCTGCAAACAGTGAGTCCCTGGCTGTCACTGTGCTCCAGCAAACCCCTGCAGAGATGGCAGAAGCTCTCCTGCAGACCTCGCCAAGGCCTGACTTCAGCCTTCTGTTTGTGATGGGATGGGTTGCTTACTTGGTTGGGCTATATGTGGGAACCTGCAGCAGGAGCTGGGGATGGGATGCTCCCTGAAAGCACGTGCTTCATCCATGTGGTCAGCCATAAGCTTGCTCTGAAGGACAGTAACCAAATACTTAAAAATGGACTGTGACTGTACACCACAAGATATGACACTAAGATTGGCCAATTTCAGTGACCTTGAAAGAATGAGGTTTGATCCCTCATAATGCTGTGTGGGTTGGGGATTTACAAACAAGATTTCACACCTGCTAGAACTAAAGATGGAACAATTTTCCTTTTGGAACTGGCCTTTGTGGAAAGGAACAAAATTCATCGATGAAGGAGGGCATCATCTTGGTTCAGCAGGACCAGGACTGGGTCTAGGCAACACAACATGTTGCAGTGAGAAAAAAAGGTTTTGTCTCCACCTCCCTGATGACGCCCACAAACAACACACAACTGTATTTCCACTGGGCACAACAGACTAGTGCTCAGCAGCATTTTGTGGTGCTATTGAAAGCAGTATGCAAGTAAAAGGCAGCAAACAGCAGGTGACAGGGCTACTTCAGGTGTTTGTAACAGATCCCATCTCTCCCAAACGTGAATTTCATGGATTGGCAGTAGGATGCTCACTGCAGTGGTCCTGATTGCTCCCACCAGGCTGGTGTTTGCAGGATAGATGACAAAATGCTATGGGCTCCTCTTTCCTGGTTAGATTTAATCTAGAGGAGAGATGACACATATTGTATCATAGTGAATTATGATTTAACCAGCAGACCATGCTGAGATTTTATATTCTGGATAATAGCTAAATGCTTTTGAAGTCTTGCAATCTCATAGAGATGGGAAGCTAAAAACAAGATAGTCACAAAACATAGCAACAGAAATCACAGTCTCTGTAACATAATAACAGCAACTCTCCCTCAGATTTTGTTTTCATGTTTCTTTTAGACCACAATTTGCAGAAGAGCTTGTTATAATGTTCATTCGGCTTTGATACGCTGTTTCAGTTATGGCACAGTCCTCCAATGACTCTCCCAATAGGATTCACTTCAGGGAACCACAACAGCCTCTTACAGGAGAAGAGCCAGGCAGAGGGAGAAAGCAAAGCAGACCAAAGAGGGTAAGGAAGGGCAGGGGTGGGTCTTGCCAAACCTCTATGTAAGAAACTCAAACAAATATCTATTTATTCTGCACATATGAATCTTAGGACAAAACACCCTGTCAGAGTGGGGGTGTGGTTGGCAGCTGCTGGAGAAAAATGATGACTTTAAAGCTGAAATGTATGCAACAAAGCAAAGGCACAGCAATGGATGTAGGATTTATGCCCTGACTAATCTCAGCTCAATCTCAAATAAGAAAACCAAAAGTACAATAACCAATAGCCTCCCTTGGAGACTGTTCACAGAGAGGGAGATCTTTAAAATATAAAATAAAATTTAAAAAAAAAAAAAATCCAGGCATTGAAAAGGACAGGGAGACAAGTAGTTTTAGGGTAAATGAATAAGAAGACTTAGTGACCTTATTTCTTTCCCCTCGACAGACTGTTTCCCCCCATTTTTCCATGTGTCTGTGAAGCCAAAGGATCTCATGTCTCCCATCCCAGGGTGCATCAGAAAGGATGAGCATCATTTAGCTGCAGCTACAAAGTACGGAGGGGCCACAAGCCATGGTCATCTGCCATTTGGAAAGGACCTGTTTCTGATGGTACTGCCCCAGGACAGGGGCACACAGAAGGGAGACAGGCAGGGGAGATAGAAATACTGCAAAGATACCACTAGGGCAGGAGAAGGAAGTCAAAACAAGGCAGAAACTGAACCGACGACACTTAAAAGTTTGGGAAGTAGAGTTTCTCTCTTATTTCTGATTGAATCTGTCACAAATTCATCACAATGTATATCAGGGAGAAGGAGGGGCCTAACAGAGATAATAGCATGGATAATTAGCAAACATGATTTGATTTTGATTACTATGTAGCCTACGGTCTTTACNTAGCATGGATAATTAGCAAACATGGTCTTAACATGTAAAAATATCAAGCCTTAAAGAGTTTGATTACTATGTAGCCTACGGCCTTTATGAATTGTTCCAGGGATGAAGAGGAGACTGAAATGGGACAAGCGGACCTGTGAGTACCCCAGGGAACAGGATACACATGGTTATTCCAAACTTGAAGCAGTGGAGAGAGCTGCTTGAATCACTTGGGCCAGTTCTCCACCCTCAGCCATGGTGTAGGTGTGGAAAGTGTTTCACAGACTCTCAGAAAACCTCTTCTGGGAATTTCTTGTGCATCAGACAAGTGTGCAAGACACAGCCAAGGTCTTGACCATCCTAATGTCTTGATCATTCTGCTCAGGAACTGCTCATTATCACCATCCTAAACCACACTGCTTCAAAAGAGCTGCCAAATCTCAGGGCACAGGAGCTGCCTCAAAGACAAACCAACTGCTCTTGCATGAACCCCCTGAGTTTTGGGGCTGATGGTGGGGGAGGCCCTCAGTGGTTCAAAACACTCCACACAAAATGTTTCAAAAAGCCTCTATGGACACCTCAGACTGATGTGCATCTCCAGTAAGACATTATGAACTTTCATAGCTTCTCTTCTGCAGAGAGCCTAGCTTTTTAAAAAGCCATAGAGTGGTTCCTCACAGCATCCCTGTGAGATCAGCAAAGGTATATGCAGCATAGGCAGACAGGGCATGGGCCACCTCAGAATCCATACCCATATGATAATAAGATGCCACAAAAATAATGAGAAAAAATCACAGGAAGTTTAAGTACCTACACCAGTGCTTTTAGCCTTAAAGTGTCTGGATAAAATGGCTTTTTTTTTTTAAGTCTCTGACACAGCAGAGATGTCCTCCATCCAGAAGGCTTTTCCCAAAAGAGTTTATGCTAATAGAAGCCTGCTAACACAAACAAACACATTGGCACTCACATGAGATTGCAGCCTTCTGCCCTGGCTGGGTGATCATTGATCTAAGTCTCCTTTATGCTAGATAACAATCACTTCTTTACATTAGACATAAAATTTCAGTATTATTTTCACCCCACCCATGTTGTACTGAGAGTCAGGAAGCATAAATAAGCTTTGCTGCCCAAAATTTAGGATCTTTAATACACTAAGACCCTTGTTATTACTCTGTCACAATGCAAAATTAAGCTTCACAAGAGATTTAGTGACAAGAAAGGTGAAAGGAGAATGAGATACCTAGATATCTTGTCAACAAAAGCCCCCTTCAACTTTGAGGTGAGATTGGAGATGAAGGATTGCATAAATATTCACAAATATTTTTAATTAAAATTCTTCTGATTCTATGAGTCAGGCAGAGAAGTTTACAGCCTGCTGTGCTGGAACTGAAGATTATCAGCCTATGGGTAGTCAAGGTCCCTCAGAGCCACAGGAGTAAGAACTAGAAGTCAGCAAACCATCTGCAACCACTATTTTTTTCATGAATTTCACCTTCGTATGACAATTCTCTATAAACAGATTGCAACATTCTCTAATTTATTCATTGTTTAGGTTCAATAGTAACATCAGCAAATAACATGTTCTCTGTAGAGCAGTCTATTATAAATTATAATATGCAATATGTGCTATATCCATCTATTTCCCTTTCTATTCCCTGGTAAGGTGAATTAGGTAACAAAACAGCACAGTGTAAATTTTACAAGAATATAAACTTCAGAATGCACTAATGGTCAGCACACGAATATCTCTGTTTAAAATTCACTCAGCAAGCCCTCAAGTTTGTAGAGCTTGTATATACAAATAAATGCATAAGACAAACACAGAAGGACTGCTGAACTCAATGAAATCAAAATTCACTTTCAAATTCAAATTACTGCATAGGGTTTTTTCTATTTTCTTACTCATTTTACTCTGCTGAATAGCAAAAAAGTACTACACATAGCAACCTCAGGTCCAGAACAGTCCCATGAACGTTTGTCCCTGTTTTTCTCCAGCTACACAATCAAAAGATCTACAAAATCCAATGCCCAATTCGGCAAAAATCGTGATGCTGTCAGTCACTTAAAATCAACTTCTTTTGCTGAAACCAAATGATTTCAGTATGAAATTAGACACTGGTTCATTAGAAAAGCTCCCTTTCTCACCTCTACGCCCTGCCATGTTCCCTTGGAAGGCTGCAATGGGGCTAGAAAACACAAGCAGACATGAAACCAAGCAGGGTTGACTTTCATAGGGAAAACATTGCTCACCCAGCACTGTGCAGGGCTAAGCATTATGTGCATGGAGAGCTTAATCCATTGCCAAATTCACAGGAATGATTTAATCGAATTTATGCCCAGTCTTAGAGACCATTTTACAGATGAGTTGCAGTCTATCCCCCAAGCACTCCTGAACTTCTTCTAAAATGCAGATTTATGTGCACCATTTTGCAAACGTAAAAACATTTATTGTGGATAAATATTTTACATTCCCAGCTAGCTATAATTAGTTCAAATCTCGCTCTGTCTTGAGATCTTGAGACAAGATAGCAAAAAAAGAGAAAAACGCAAAAGCTTTTTCTTTTTACAAAAGAACCACACTTTATAAATTAGGCACATAGATCCTAATCGAGTGCCTGCACTACCTCTCCTGAAAGTCAGAGGTTTTGTTTTAATGAATGACTTGAGTGCCCAGCTGCTTCTTTAAAATCAAAACAAAACCATGTAGTGTTCTCCAGCACGGCCCAACGCCTGCATAATCATGACCACAGGACATGGATTTTTTTCCAGTGCTGTAGAATAATGTAATTTCATAGACAGATCCAACTCCTTTGTGCTTTAGTGTGAAGAATAATGGTTGCCCACTGCAGGTCAAATCTAGCATGTCTTGAACAGTTGAGCTACCCCCATTGGTTTCGGGATGTCACTGTAAGTTCCTCCACCTCCTCAGAGGGTTTGCATCAGCACATGTGCTCCAAGTGTGTTTGCTGGGCGAGGCTGAAGATCAGAAGTAGCAGTTGCAGCAGAGCTGTCTGTACACACTGCTTTGGGGAGGAAGTGTTGGAGTGGAGATGTCAAAAAGTGATGAGCCTTACAAATATTTTTATCTCGCACTCCACTACAAGCTTTGCTTCCTGCATCTGAATGCCGGCACAATAGAGTTGCTTTCATATTAACTCCAAGCAGCCTGCATGACAAAAGTCTTTGTTGCCATGTGTGCTATCAAAGCTCCCTCTGTGTTTAAAAAAAAAGCGTTACAAAATTTTTAGTCTTGTTGAGTTGCTTGGGTTCATTCACTCATTCCCCTGCCTTGTGGCCCTTTGAATTCTCTTTCCACCAAAACATTCAGGCTTAATATTCCAAAATAGCTGTCAGCAGGAAATGTTAGGAGTTCTCAGTCTGAGAAATAACAGGGCCGTCTGTTGATCTGAATCACCAAGGGTGGGATTTTCAGTCTGTGTGTTGCTGAAGAGGAGGGAGAGCCAGCGGGAAAACAAGTGCCTCTCCCAGCAGCTTCCCGTGGGGTTTGCAGCAGCGTTCGTGAGGGTGGAGGTGGCTGCAAGCCCTCACAAGTCACTCACTGTGGCTCACAAGCACAGTAAGAAACATGTAAACTGTGCACTGGTTATCAGCAGAAAGTCCTGAGCACCTCCTGAGCGAAAATAAATAAAAAGATAAATAGGAAAATAAATAAATAAATAAGCAAACGGAGAGGTAACCAAGATCAGCGTGTCCTTGGACAGGGGGACTCTGTGTGTACTGCTCCATCCAGTACACACTGAGACTAGATGAAATACTCTTTTGGACTTCACCGTGGTTTGGATCAAGCATCAGGTATTCATTTGTCTCTTTCGCTTTGTAAAATAACCAGTGGCACCTGATCTTTACTTGTCAGCACATCCACCTTCCCTGTGTACTGTTGGAGTTAAACATATCAGTCCTGCAAAGTTTCTGAATTAATGAATATGGCCCAAGCATCTCCTTCTGTGACTTGGTTTCATCTCTGCCCATCTGGGCATCCCATTAAGGTGAACATTCTTAATTCTGATGGCTTCCAAGGTTGTACAACTTGGAATTGCTGCTGTGGTTGTACTGTGCACAGAAATGAAATGAAAAGTCTTCTAAACTTCAGTGTGCAATTACATCTTGCCAGAAACATTGATTTCTGACTCAAAATAACCCATTAGAAAAGGCTGGGTCAGGGCATATCACAGCATTGTCAAAAAATGAAAAGAAGCCAAATAATCACATTGCAGATGTTCTGGAAAACTCTGCAACCAGCCTTCCTTCACCATATTCAGGAAGCTCAGTGGTAGGAGGACAGTTTGTAAGACAGGCTGGGAGATAGACATTTCTGGCCAGCATGGGAGAAGAAGTGATGAATCTGTTTTTTGCTCTTTGACAGGAACAAATCTGGGGAAAAAATTAGAAGAAAAAATTTACAGTTCACTCCTCAATAAACCAAGGGTGAAGCTGCTGGAAGGGGAATGGTTCTGGAACTGCCACATGGGCCTTCCTGGGGCAGTGGCAAGAGACGCTCACTCCCTCCAGCAAGCAGGATGCCTGCCATAATAAATCTGCTGGAAAAGTAAGTAGTTTTGCTTAATGGTAATCTGAATAAATGTGTTCTTCACCTTTAACATACATGGGTCATCATTTCTGACTCATGGCAGAGGTCCAGTTGAAAAGTGGTGAGCAGGACAGGAGAAAGCTGCCAGCTGCTCTGCAGCCCAGGGATTGAGGTGCCATATTTGGCCACACTCAGACATGCTACTGCTGGCCTTAAAATCTCTACTTCCTTTGGGGCTGTGGTGTTATGTCAGTCATCATTTACAAGAGGCTGTGACACTCCAGCACACAGCACCTGGAAAAACCTAACCTTACGGATTTGTGCTGTGACCCACTACAAGCTTCTGGAAATAAAGCCATTCCTAATTATTGTCTTGGCACAGTTTCACTCCTTGCTGCAAATGCTTCCCACATTTCAGAGCATATCAGTCACCTTCTACTGCACCCCACCACCTTATTGAAACCAGACACAGGGCAGATATGGCAGCAGTTAACATGATGCATTCCTCTTCCTAGGCTTAGCGCCTCAGCCATAGCAAGAAGCACTCAGTTGCCTGCCAGAGCTGAATTAATAAGAGGCGATATTGCCAGACAGTCAGATAGCAGTCAGCTCAGCAGGGGAAGAAACAGACTGTGCCTGAGTCGTTGGGTGCCTGATAATAGAAATTTCCAACTTTGTGAGGACTGTAGGAGTAGATGGACTCCATGCTAAGCCCTGGGGAAAAGAGAGCGAGAGGTACATAAGCACTTAGGCAAAAAGCACTGAGCATGCTTGCAATCATCACTGACTTGGTAATGTATATCTTGGTTCAATATGTGAGCCCCAAGATCATGTATGGCTATATCCCCCTTGGCAGGGCAAAGCAGCATCCTATATCTCATTCGAGGATGGGAGCATGTTCAGAGCATAATACTGGACTTCCAGGAGCTTTTCTCTTCCCTGCTTTCTCTCTCTGGGGTATAAGGTTTCTCCAGATGAGTGAGTAGCAGGGCTCCTGCTAACAGCGTGTACATCTTAATGATCATGCAGAATGGTAATTAGGTGCACATACATTGCAGAAAATTATCTTTGTTAGTTAGAGAAGGATGTTAGACATCAGCAATGGTATTTTCCACTGAAACTTTCCCATTTATATACAACAGAAGTTCAGTTATGCTGGGCATATTGGATTCCAGAAGGAAATGTAACCTGTTACATATTCATAAGGGGCCAATCTTGCAAGGAATAGTGATTCCCCCTCAGAGGCCTTGCTACAAGGGCTTTACATAGGAGAGGACCATGTCCAAATGCAATGGCAATGCCCAGGAAGGGATCACCTGCGGCAGAAAGCACAATTGCCCACAGCCTGGGGAGAACAGACCCCACACACCACTGTGAAAGCCCTACTGTCACTAGTGACATCCAGGCTCTGTGAGCACCCGCATGAACCACCATGACTTGTATGGCAATTGATCACAGATGTGGGCCAGATGTTCCAAACATGCATGCTTATCCTTGAGCAAGCCATGTTTCTGTGTCCTGTCCAAGACCAGGAGCAACTGAGTGAAGATGTATGATCATTTATCCATCCTGAAGGAGGTTCCCACTAATTCTTCCTCCTGAAGGATCCAAGCATGTAGAAACAAACAGAATTAAGTGATCCCAGATGCTTCACTCAGCACAGAGTGCACTAAGGAACTCAGAAGAGCACAGAAGGGAGAAGGTTGAAGTTTACAAGTTTGGGTTGAGCCAAAGAAAGAAATATTACTTGTATGAAGTCTTTCTCCAGGTGTTGCAAGTAAAGAGTTTCTAAAAACAGCTGCCAATATCTCGGTATCTCCTCCACTACCACCATCTGAATCCTTCCAGAAGAATGCCAGGTGAAGTCACCTCTAGTGGAGAATCCCTGGAGGGAACAGAGAAGTACTCTGCTCCCTACTACCCAGAAGGAGCAGAAAGGGAGCAAGGAGTGTTCTTGGAGCATCTGTCCCCTCTGCTCCCTCCATGGGTTTCCCTTTCAGTGCTCACTGGAGCCACCCTCATTTGGTGATCTTTATCCACTTCTGCCTCTCCAACAACTCCTACTCTTTGGAAAAGGTACCATTAAACAGCAATGCTGAGATGGGTGAATTACCATAACTCTGGGCTGGGGAAAAAGAGCTTGAAGCATCACAGTCCTCTTGCCAGGCTTGGCTCATAGCATGGTATTACAGATTTCCCAGCAGTTGCTTCTGGAGATCAGAGGAGCTGAGAAGACCAAGGAATTGCTGTTTCTTACTGGGAAAATCTTCCCACAGCATACCGGGAAGAAAGCTGTATTTATAGCTTGTGGGACAGAGCTTCAAGGTTGACTGGGGTCTGGCTTGTACTCAGCCTGCCCACAGCTGCTTTCCCTGGTCAAAAAGCCCTGAAAAGCTCAGGGAATACAACCAGGGTTGTGCTGCAGAGGTACGACTCAGGTGCTGGAAACCTGCACAGATGGTGTCTTTGGAGAGCAGGCTGTGTCTGAATGCAAGCTGAGCAACTAAAGGAAACATCCCTGCATGGGGTCTGGTGGACTCATTGTACTGCCAGTCACTATTCTCTCTGACTTTGCTTCTGCTCCCAGGTTGATATATCCAATATTAATGAGGCATTTATACTCCATCACGGAGCCCTCTAAGAACATAAATTTACTCCTAATGGAGTGTGCTGTTAAATTAATTAATATAATTTTAATTATTGTTTTGTTGTTGTTTTGGGGGACATGATCTCTAGCAGGGCTTTTTTTCTCCCTTTTGGAGCAATACAACAATCAGCAGCAGGCTGGATATTTTGTGCTGCCCACAGTCTGGCTAATCAGCACAGTAAGCAGGAGTATGTGCTTGCACATCATGTGTTTCTCAGAACACTCTGGGAATATCAGTGACACAGGAAGTGACAAGAGTATCAATGACACTGGGACAAAGAGAAATTAACTATGAGCTGGTGAAAACCACAAAAAGAAATACATTTTCCACTCTAATTGCCCTTTCTGAGCCAAATGTCCAAACCACAGAGTTTGTTGACCTGCAGCATTTGTTTTCACAGATGTTAAAACACAACCATAACAATACAGCCAAATGCATCATGTCTCACATGTGTAGTGGCCACCATTTGACCACCATGGGTTGGTACCTTACACCCTTACACAGAGATGAAGGACCATTACCTCAATCTATCCCATGTGACAGAGAAAGCAGTTCTTACTGCTCTAAGTACTAAAGGAGTATGAGTCTCAGGGAAAAATGACAAAAGTAAAGAATCCTCTAGGAAGAGCTGAGCTGAAAAGGAAGCTCAGGCTCATGAGTGTTTATTTCACATAAGCAAATAATAAAGAAAAATCCCAATTTGCTTGTATGCACTATAGTAGGAGCCAGAAAGAGTACTGACCTAGAGGCAGATCTGGCCACAACTATGCAGAGATTTTAAAACACACAGGCACACAGGCTCATGTGTTCACAGACTCAAGCTGGAGATCTTCTTGGCAGAAGAGAATGTCAGGGATGTGCAGAATTATTTCCTTATGGTTTTGCATTACAACCTTGCAAGTCTTTAATGCTAGTATTTCAATAATGTTAAGTGAGGAAAAGAAAGTGCAAAGTTCAAACAGGCTTGAATATCACAGATGATTTATACTCTGCTTGCCAAGACTCTTGCTTTTGCAGCATGCTCCTCCAGAAGGCAGCAACACCCAGTTTCGTGCATCTTATTTGGAAGAGTTTGGAGGTGAGGACAAAGGATCATCTGTGCACCTTTTCACTATGAAGCCTGCTACTACCTGCCTGCTCAGGATGTTATCATTGCTCTCTTAGGAAACATGTTTGGACTGCAGAAGAGGCACGAACTGCCTTAATTCTGCCCAGCACTTGGGTATTCAATACTCCTTAGTGCTAATATTTACTGTGCATAATTGTATCATAGCAGTGGGCATTAGACATGCCAGCAGCTATGCAGGGAATATTTGGAGATACAGCTCTTAAGGGCAGGGAGAAGTTCTGAGGTCAAGATGAAGGACATACATTTTGGAACAGATGAGTCAGTACACGAATCATTTCACTATAAACCATCATTAGATTTTGAGAGATGGAGGTGAGTTCATCCACCTCTTACAGATTTCCAGCTTTCTCTAAAGATTTATTTGATGTTGAAATGGTGTTAAATACTTCTTTGTAACCCTCTTGTTACTTCTTGCTTTACCACATTGTTTTTTGGTGTGTGTGTGTTTTTTGTTTGCTTGTTTGCTGTTTAATAGAAGTGTACATTTTGAAACACGAGTCATTGCAAGAGGCGGAGCTTGTGGAAACTCTCTAGGAGAGGAGTGACAGAAACCAGTATGAGCCGTGCTGGGGAACGCACGTGGTCTCAACATGGAGAGCAAACCACATGAGACAATGCCATTATTCTCTCCTGTCTCCATCAGCTCAGGCTGTGGGTTCTGCTCCTCCCATCGAGGACTTTGGCCGAAATCCCAGACACGGGTAGTTGCTATGTGGGGTCTCTCCCAGCACATTCTCACGCTGCTTTTGCCAGGACCCACCTGAGTTCTCCTCAGAGCTGACTTTGCTGCACTGCAAAATCCTCAGACAGCTGAATAACGAGACTTTTTTTTCCCCCGTGAATTCCAACAGAAAACGCTTTGCCTGCAGCCGTGGATAGTACCCCTTCACTTCTCTCCAGCAGACCTGAACAGGAAGGTGTCTGGCCCGGCACAGAGCAGGGCCCAGGTGCTGGTTTGGCATTGCCAAACTGCAGTGCCAGCCCCTTTGCAGCCGCTGCCCTGAGTGTGCCCAGCGCCTGCTTCACCCTGCCCGCCTCCCCAGGCAGGTCGGACCCTTCGCAGGCGGGTGCCCGACACGATGCTGCCCAGCCACAAGCTGTGCTCTAAGTCTTTCTTCTCTCTCATTGTGGGCAGCATGATAATTTAATAAGTAAACTGATGTTTTGAAGGCTACAAAGTCAGCAGAAGGAAAGCACTAGCAAGGAGGGGAAAGTGTCATGCCAGCGAGCAGCTTTCACTGAGTGATGTGAGGCAGGGAAAGCTTCCAGAGGAAAAATGCCACTCCCAGCTAAAAATAAAGTCAGCCCAGGAAGCCTAAATCCAACAGCTTGTCTGCTGTTAACTGAAGCAGCGCTTGCTGAGAGAGGAGATATTGATCATCTTCTGCAAGGATGCGACAGAATGCCTTCTGCATTTGAACATGTTTCATATTTACTAGTTTGTGGTGGAGTACAAATTGTGAGGGCGTGGCTGTTTTGACAGCAGAATGAGATCTGTTCATGCAAATGGTAGAGTTGAAAGCTCAAGATGACACCTACCTGAAGGGAAGGATTTCTTACTCGAATGATGGAGGCTTTGGGCTCAGAAACCCGAGTTCTGCTCCACAGGCACCTGCAAGGGCTGAGTGCTGCTGCTTTACGCTCTCACTGAAACTGTTGCAGGGTTTCCCTCTATCCCCCTGCCTCTACTGCAGACAAGAAAAACATTTGCCTACCTTGGTGTCTTGGAGGTTACATGGTGTCCTGTTTACAAAAGAAAGTTTGCTCTGAAGGCATTAAAACCTGCTTTTAGTGCACAGCCATTATTGAAGTACTGACAGCATCACCCTTTCTCAGACTTCTCAGGGACAGTGACAATCTCATTCTTCATAAATGCCACTCAAAGGGGAACTTAAAAGGTAAAAACCTCTGAATGAGGTTTTTTTATGCAAACGAGGAAAAAATAACCAGTGTGCACATTGCATTGGAATGACTACACGACCAAAATCACTCTGAGGACCTGCCTGTCATTTAACAGCCACTCAAAGCTATGTCCTCAAAGTTTATGGAGCCATTAGTGGTTCCCACTTGTGTTCTGGCTCTCCACTCATTTGGGAGCTGTATGAAATATGTACAATATGATTTTCTGCGTGCACCTGTAGCCTTCATGAACTGCCTGTAATGACACTCTAAACAGTGAGTGGCCATCAGAGTTGCACTTGTGGAAGACAAAGTGACAAAAAGGAACAAGGACACCACATCATATCTGCAGAAAGGACAGACCTTTCATCTATATGTAACATCTTATGCTCTATAATCTCATCCCCTTTTATCCCAGCAAGGCCCTTAAAGCAAATCGCTGTTGTGGTAGAAATTAGCACCACAAAATCTGCCAGACAGGATGAATCTGTTTCAGTGCACTCCCTCTGGCAGCACAGGGTGCTGGTAACAGGAGAGGCTCCTTTAAGACAACAATTTGCAGCAATATTACTGCTAAGCCGTTTTCAGAAACACAGACATTTCCTGGGGCAAAAGAGATTCCTGGTACAAAAGGTGAAGGGAACCTTTTGTCATAATAATCTCAGTCACTTGCAACACACCAGATTCCCCGGCAGCATGGTGAGTACAAGCACACGAGCCTTGACGCCTGCTGGAGTTGCAGCAATGGGGAGAGAAAAGCTTAACACTCATGGCACTGTTCCTCACATTCAAAGGCTCTCAGAGGAAACTGCCAGGAAAGCAAATATGGTTTTAAGCGGGGATGTCTCTAGAGACATAGGAATCTTTCTACTGGATGTTCTGAATACAGTTGTGAGTCTCAGAACTCCTGATAAGAAAGTTCCTGCTGAGATGTTCTGTTGAAGTTAAAATGTCTATATGGAGCCACGGGAAATCAGCAAATAAAATGTGCATTAGAGACTCACCATGAACATTTTCAAGTCTTTGGAGAATTACATTACAGGCAGAAGAAGAAGAAGAATTTATGGAGATTTACAGAACTGGTAAACATATTTATTTTGATTATGAATATCATAACCATGTATGTTGTACATGAGTACTAATCCATGCATTAAGCTCTGAGGATTTTGCCGTGTTTTTTCTTGGCTGTTTATAAAAAGTAAGGCACTTGCTGCATTGATTTGTGACCCCATCCCCTTTACTCAGCCATGACATTTGCTCCTCCATTCAGCTGTGACTCAGGTATTTCCAAAGCATGAGGACTTTCAGTTCCAGGACATACCTTTAATCCACCTCTAATTTTAACAGAAATGGAAAAGGGACAGAAAAAGAAGGTGACTGAAAACCAGGGCATCTTCTCTAGAGGTTCTCTGATGACTGGGTACTAGGAAACCCAGCTGCAACATAGCTGTATGCTGCTGCCTGCAACACATTTCATCACAGAAACATCTTGTGTTTCAAATGCCCACTTTGGGTATGCTTTTAGCATAACAGGCTGACAGTGAAACCCTCAAAGCTCTTGTATGTATACTGGTTTTGTCTGTTGTTATCAAAAACATAGAAAAGGGAAAGGAAACAGAGAGATTTTAGTTTTAAGTATGTGTAGAAACAGGTTTACGCTCTGTTCAGACAGAGAGAAACTGACACAGCTTACAGAGCTGTGGGCTGGGTAGACAAAACCCAACAGATCGAATCAAAGAATCATTAAGGTTGGAAAAGACCTCCAAGACCATCAAGTCCAACCTTGCCCTAGAGGGCAAGCTCAGGCCCTGGGAAAAAGAACAAACCCCAGGTCACAGACACTAGGCTTCTGCCTGCAGTGCCAGAGGAGGGAAGAGACGCAGAAAGGAGGCATTCACAGGTCCCATGGTGATGGCTGCTTGCACCAGCTGCCTTCCCTTCTTTCCTTCTCCACCCTGTCCTGATGCCGCCTTGGGCAAACAGCTCCCTGTGCAGCTGAGGCAGCTTCATTCTCATATGTGAATCTCCTCATAACATAACTGGGAGGTGGGCAAAGGAAGGGAAACCCAGTAACAAATTAAGGTCTAACAAGTGCACGGCAGCAGAAATCACTGAGAGATTCTTCCGAGAGATATTTGCAAAACATCAATGCAACTAGGGGCTGCCAAAGGTATGGGGTCAAAAACAGACCTTGTTTAATCAAACTGGTTTTTGAAGGAGGAAATGGACATTTGTGGGGAAAGGGGTCCAAAAATGACAAACTGAAGATGAAATAGGAGAAAAATATCATGTATTTATATATTTTTTTTGTAGAGGTGGGACAACAGAGGACTCTGCTGCAGTCTGTGAGAAGGCTGGCTTTCTCTCTGAGGCACAGGGAATTCATGTAAACAGGAAACAGTGAGCAGCTTGGTCACCACAAAATAAAAAACCCCTTTGGCCTGGCTCTGATCTATGTAATGACACATTTATATGGTCTAGATAAGACAGGCCAGAGGCAGTGAGTTCACTCTAATCTAACCACCTGATCAGTATGTCTTCAGTTAGCAGGACACAGGACTCAATAAAGGCAATGAGTGGGAAGGAGATAAGCAAGGGCACAACGATATGTTTGTTCAGGTGTTAGCATGACAAATATTTTACACCTGCAGTCTTCCTTTGTTTTTTAGTAAATTCCCCTCCCATTCACTGAAAGTTCAGGTCTCCACCACTCCCTCTTCAGAGAAGCAAATAAATGGCTTTTCTAGTATCAGGGCTAGGCAAAACAACTGGAGAGGCTCCTTTGTGTGCCCCATGGGTACTCCATCGCCAGGGAGGCAGGCAGCTGGAGAGACGTCCCACTGGGGAAGAACTAACAAGAAATGGGAATTCTAGGGTAAACTCTGCCTCATTTTGTGAGCCAGGCTCTACTCCCATCCACACCAGTAAAACCCCTCAGTGCTGTAAAGCTGACATATGGGAGATGCTGTGCTGACTCCAGCCTGTGACTGATGGGAGCCCTAGGCACTAAGGATCCCTGAAAATCAGACTAGTGGCTTTTATGCATTTTTACATTTTGTTTTCAGGGGATTTCCTAAAATGGAAACATTATCTTATTAATGCTTCAGCCACAACAATCCTGGAGCAGATTTTTGGCTTATTAAAAATAATGCAGTATGTCAGGCAGTGCCTAGCTAACCTATCTAAAAAATTAACTTGCTCAAAAAGAAAACCTGGTTTTCTAGATCCTTTATGCACTTTAGAGTCAGTTAGCATCACAACAGTGGTATAATAAGTGGTGTAAAACTCTGACTTACTAGGCTTTTTTTTTATTTTCCTTTTGTATCATTGCAAAAGACTGCAGTTGGCAACAAAAGAAAATTGGACCACAACAAATATACTGTATTTCTGTGAGACCCAGCTCTGCTATGGACCTCCTCTCTCCCCAAAGCCCATCTGAAACTTTTTAAGACTTCAAAACAGAGTGGACCCCACTTGCTTCTCCATTCTGAGGAGAAGAAAGGAGCAAGGAGAGAAGACATTTAATCCTGGCTCACTGAGACTGCAGAAGAGCCTGAAGAAAAAGTATGTGTCTGCCAGTGAGTCGGATTTGTTTTGGATAGCCCATAGGAAGAGATCATGGATGACTTATTTATCAGGCTTCTCCCCATCACCATTCCTTTCTTCCTGACAGAAAAACTGTGAGGCCTGGCAAATATGTGGGACAGACTGACAGTCCCCTTGCAAACAGCAGCAGCAGCTGCTTAATGACAGAGGAAAAGAAACACTCAATAAAAAATCTTCAGAAAGGATTAGAGAAAGAATAAATTTGCAATCTTAAAAATGCAAGAAGGTTTAAGTCCACACCATCCCCCTTGTCACTACCATCCTTGTCTTTTGAGTAAGTTCAGTGAAATCCTGTCCATGGTTCTGACAGGAAATTTCCCACTTATTTTGCTGTGGATCTACAGTGTCCCCCTCTGCATACTCAGACTTTCTATCTGCTGTACTTGCAGCCAGCGTGACTGAAAACTGTGGGCCAGAAAATCATGCGGGCAATCTGATGTAACATCCCTACCCAGGTCAGAATCTGGCTTTGCCTTTCTTATTTGCCTTTTGTGGCTTCACAAAAATTCTGGCAAAACTGACCACAAAAATTAAAGGGTGTGAAGAAGCAGTTTCAACTCCAACATCTTCTGCAGCTTTCAGCAAGATGTTAGCAAAAAAACTCATGGCAGCATCTGATCTCCCCTTCCCCTCCCCTCCCACCCAAGAGGCTGCCATTGCTCTGCACCCCATGCAGGGCAATTCGTCTGCTCTCTGCAGCCATGGCCCCATAGGAGCAGTGGTCCTTGAGCCTACACATCTCCATGTTGATGCTGTGGATGTGAACACTCGTCCCTACTTAGAATTAGCTTCCATCCATTCCGATTTGCTGGTGGTGTGAATTCAGCAGTGGTTTAGTGAACTGGGAATGAAAACAGTGAAAGAAAAAGGAGGGGAGAAGAGAGTTTCTTCCATGAGAGAGAGATCTTTCCAGCAAAACAAGGGACATCTGGCCAAGACATGGTTTCATCAGCAGGGATACCAGCAGCACAGCATAAGCTTCCCACCAGCTGGAAAACACAGCATGTATCCCTGGTTCTGGGTGTCCCTCCTACAGCTCACTCTACAGCCCTACGGCTACATCTGCCCTCATATTAATTCCATGTTCAGGACATTAGTCTCACAGAGATATATCTGTTCACTGTCACTCAGAGTGCGGTTGTGCCCGTGGATCTACTCAAGATTTGGCCTTTCAGACTGGCTCTTGCTCAGTTGTATAATTTCTTCTAAACAAAGCCACCTATGCTGCTGGGGGAAGGAAAAGCTATATGAGCTTTTGCTCTAGAGCTAGATAGAAAACAGAACAGGATTCCCCACTGAGTCGCAAAAATGGCCAGAGCCTCTGACCAGAAGAGATCAGAGTCATGGTGTGTCTGCACAGTGCCTGGTCCATGGCATAAGGCAATCAGTGCCCTGGAGATTGCCCCTGGTGACAACTGCTATTCCAGCCTGGATAAGGCAGTGTCTGCCAGGCATACTGTATGGGCTGCAGCTCCCATAGCAGCTGGGAGTGGGGTCTGAACTTCGGTAAGATGCAGTTCAAACCCAGGGAAATATTCAAGGCTGGAAAACGAAAAAGGGTTTACCAAAACAGCGCATGTCATGCAGGCCATGTGTGTTTTTCCCTAGTGTCTTACTAGCCTGCAACCAAACTGCCATCTCTCTTCTTCCCAAACCTCCTGGAAAAATGACCACTTGGTTTCACCAGTCTCTTTCTTGGGCATTGACAAAATGTTTTTTTCATTCAAAAAAGAATGGAAGAATTTTGGCAGGTCAGGTATTTGTCTTCTCCCAGTGGATAGTCATGACATTATACTCTGCATTTCTGGCACCCTTTTTGTCTAGATTTGTATGTGTTCAGCAAACAGATAGCTTTAATTCACCTATTTCCATATCGATCATGGCACAGGCTTCAGTTGCCAGGTGGACACAACAGCTGCAGTGGATGTGAATGGCTCACAGCAATGCATCTGCAGGGCATCAGCTGGATGTTGCTAAGCTGGATACTGCCTCAGTGCCAGTGCAGAGACCCCCTCAGGTCTCCTCCAGGTATCCCTGCCAGGAAAGCATTGCCTACATATTAGCCAGGGGACAAAGGTGGAGTAGGAGGTGATGAGTACCTTCATGGGAGATGTGGTTCTGCTTTGGGACCACTGGGGTGGGCAGCACGGTGTGACCCAGCTTCTGGCTGTGCTGCAGCTTTCAAAAACTTTTCAGGGTCGAGCCCTTCAATACCAGCTCAGGGTGATTGAGATTATGCAAAGTCTATTTTCACGAAAAAGTAGAAATATCTGGACCAGAATCCACCATCTCAAAGGAGACATCACAGAGTGAGCCTAACAGAGCACAGCATCCCAGCAGCAGATGTGACATGCTTGCTTTACAGCTACACACCTTCACAGCACTCCTCCACTGAAGTGAGGGTGAGGATCAGATCTCCATAATTGTGTTTTTATATAGTAAGAGGATATTCTTTAAGTGGTGTAATCAAATTCCAGCTCAAAAGAACACGTACAAAGGAAATAAGTAATCTTCCCAGTGTTTACATTCATTATACTGAGTAACTCTGTGCTGGGCACTTCTCAGACCTAAGTTTTGAAGGGCAAACACAGTTTGACTGGGTTTGTTCTACTGCAAGAAAGAAAAACAGTTTGGGCAAATTAAGAACAAACCTTAAGCCTCAGCTGAGATCTAAAATTAGGTTTCAAAGTGGAAAAAGAATGCAAAGATCCAAGCAATTATTTTGTCCCCATTTATTGCTGATTGCCTCTGTCTTTGTAATTCTCAGGCTGTTCTGGAAGCAAAAACATTAGGAAACACATCTTTAAAAATTTATTGACTTTATTGAGGAGACTGAGTTCAACTGAAAATTGCAAATCCCTGGAATAAAAATCAGTCAAATCAGAACAGAAATTGACCCAAAAAGACAGGCCAACTCTGCTGTGAAATTCAAGTCTGGGGATGTATTTTGGAACTGTATGTGTTGGCTTTGCAATCAAAGTTCACTGTAGATTATTACTGAAACTGAACGGTCATGAAGTTTTGACCTGGATTAGCAGGTTAAATTCCTTTTCAAGGGTTACAAAGTCCTTGGGGGATCTTGGCAGCCTGGAATACCAGGGGTCTGCATCTAGTTCTTCTGATTCTCTGCTAGTTTTGTCAAAAGTTATTTCCCCTTCAGCTTCTGCAGTGGGGCAGCTACATAGCCCATGCAGTTACTGGTAGCAAGAGCAGACCTGACTTTGATGGATTCTCTCTAAGTGAGATGAAAGGAAGGAAACACTCACCAGGTAATGCTATCATTATCAGTCAGCTGCCAGGATCATCTGGGCACATTACACTGGACTTTCAACTCCCAACAGGGAGCACCAGTAGTTTTTCCCATGTATAATCTGTGACTCATATGCAATGAGTCACTCCTAACAAATAAAGCTCTTCAATGGCATTAACACCACCCCATTACTCCCCTGAGCATAACAGCAAGATAGTGAAGCCAGTCTAATTACCTCTTCCCCAACCAATGATCATTCATTGGATTTGAAATGACTCACAGCTGGCCTTTGATCATCAGCAGTCCTGCACACACTGCCTTCCCCAGAGCTGCTGTGGCTGTGCAAAGGACCTGACTGGCTTGTGAGACTTACTCTGGCAGTCAGTGGGGTCTGCAGGGGTGGGTGGTGGGGCACACAGGCTGTCCTCTTCCTGTAAGGATGGGATGATATGCATGGCTGAAGGCAGTGGGGATGTTTTGATGTAAATGTATCTTCCAGCTGTTAGACCTCGGCATGGACAGGCAAAGGTTGGGGTGCAGTTATGGGAGGCAGGAGGAACAAACAGGGCTGCTTCCAGTCTCTCTGGGTAAGAACTCAACACTTCACCTTTGCAAGCTGCAACAACCATGGCAACGAGGACAGATACACTGCAAAATGGGTTCAAGGTCCAACATCAAAGGGGAGCAGTTTCTACCCATGCTGCTCTCAGAAGGCGAGGCTCCACAGCACATTAGTGGTTAGCCTGATGAAAGCCCCCAGGCATTGCTCAGCCAGTCTGATTTAGTCAACAAGGAAATTCCTGATCTTGGGGTTTGGGATTCTTTGTTTTTACTGCTCTGTCTAATCTAAGGGAGGGTTTGGTGCAAACAAAGCAAAGCCCAGGTGCCCCTGGGCTTTCTTCTCCCTTAGACCAACATGCCCTGCCAAAAGGCAGCAGTCAAGCCTAAGATCACACTGTTGCTGAGACATGGATGGCTTGACCAGCATCAAATGCCCCCCACCTTCATAATCTTTAATGACTCTGCATGCCTGTGGTCTGTTTTTTCAAGTCATTAATCAAACAGTTATGTGTGAAGAAGATAAATAAAGGCACTGTTGCCCCTGACTTGTGCCAATCCCCAACATCTGTATCCTAAGCAAACTTCATGAAGGTCGGTGGGGAGAAGCAGGTCTGAACATGAGGGAAAACTAGTGGACTAGGGAGAGAGGAAACCCTCATTTGCTACAGGCTAAGTCCTTACCTACAGCAGTCTTCCTTTGTGATTTAATGAAGAATGCTGATTCTCAACACATTGTGAAGCTGGCTTTTCACTAGCCCTGAGCTGGGGAGCATTGGAGGAGGTCATCACACAGGTGTTCCCATGCAGAAGTTCAAGGCTGAATCCTTGCTGTACCTTTAGTGCCCAAAGGAGCACAGCTCAAGGTTACCCTGAAGCCTTGCTGCAGAGGAGAGTTTGGGACATGACTCAGGGATTCTGCATCAGCCAGTCCTCTCCCCCACTCTGCCCAAAGCAGCATCTTCAGTTTCAGGAGCCTTTGGGCAGGTGCCCGGTGAATCCAGGATTGAAATGGTGCAGCAAGGAAGACCCGGAAGACAGCAGGGAAGAGGAATACGTTCATCTATAAAGCCCCCAGGCTCCCCTTATAGCACAGGGCCCACACACACGAAAGAGGCTGGGAGAGGAGTAGGTCTCATCGTGATCAGGAGACACAGAGATGAAAGATAACATACAGTGGATGTTATCTGTGTGCCATGTGTTCAGACAGAACATTATTGTATTTCGTATTCTGACTTTGAGACTCTCCCCTGCCTTTTTCTAAACGGCAGCATCACCATTAATTGCAAAGCACCGTGTGGGAGTACCAATTAGCAACTTTCACTGAATGGTACTAGGATATATTTAAAATCCTTTATGGGGTTATGCATATTTTTAACTCTTTGAAGAAACTTTGTTTCCAGGGAAGTACATTGCTGATAAAACCAGTTCTGTAAATAATGACAACACCACCTTTCTCAAGGTGGCAATAATTTGATGCTCAGAGTAAGCAGGAAGCATAGAGCTTTACAGCATATTTGCAATAGTGCCAACCTCCCCAGTAGCATAGAATGCAGCACTACAGAGCAATATTTACTCTCTAAAAGTAGAAATGTATTTATATGCTAAGGCAAAGCCATGACTTTTAAGGAACCGTTCAGCTAATATTGAATTCGGCTTCTGCTGCAAACACTTCACTAAGTAGTTTGGACACTTCAGTATTACACTTTCTAGCTGAAATAAATATTATTTCTTTTTAAAAGCTGAACTAACACTCATCTGCCTCCCTGAGTTTCGAAGAGGCTGCTGAGAAAGCCATGAGGCAAATGTTGCAAGGTGCCACAACTACACTGCAACTATGACAACACTTGTGTTCCTCTCTAAGTCCTGGCCACGGATCCTGACAGAACAAGCTATGGAGAAAATGATGTTTCAGAGAAAACTTTAAAGGTGCTGTCACAAAAAGCTCAAGAATTAGAAGACAAATGGAAACATGATTAATCACATTGGTTTTGAAAGTGTACAGTAGGTAGAGCCCTGAGTTTGACCCTATGACTTTCAAAACGCTTAGGTATGGAAGTCCTCATCACTTCAGCAGAACTGGACTCCTCATGCTGCCCAGCCTGAAACTGTCTCCTCATCCCTGGCTGCTGGGACATTCTGGCTCCTTGCAGCAGCTATGCCAGACCACTTCAGCATGAGCTGCACATGACATGAAACCAAACAAACAACCCCCCAAACACACAAACAAGAACCAGGAAACAAAATAAACAAACAAAACAAAGCACCCACATGATTTTCATCTGTAGCACAAAATGCAAGGAAACAGCATAAACAGATAGGAATGAGATAGAGGACAAGCTACAGTTTATATTAACACATCTTGTTAATTCAGTGGATGTGTTGGTTTTGTGGATTTCTTTCCCTAGAAATCATCTGCCACCAGATTTTTAATTTTGTGCATCAGAGCCCTTGTTGCCATCCAGAAGAGGGGACCTTGATGACAGGGTCTTGCTACACATCCAAGGTGACAATGCACAAGGGCTGGTGTGAGCAACATTTCTTCTGGGTTCCATACAAGCCATCCTGATGAGGTGAGTGAGACAGAAACTTCACACCTTTCACTGGAGAGCTGTTATCACTGCTGTGCTACTGCTTGGCCTTGTGGGTTTATTATCCCCCCTTGCCTAGAATCAGCATTGCTTCTTGAGTTCAGTGAGGTGAGGCAATGGAAGTAATAACCAAAGATTCAGTGAATAAGGAAGAGACCAGCAGGTAAATCTACCATGAGCCTCCATATCAATCTAGAGGTGCAGCCTCGTAATCTTTGGAGCAGGATGCTGAGAGCACCAGTGCTCTGGTAGGCTGCAATCACCTTAGCTTGTCTGTCAGTGTTAGTTCACATTGCTAACAGGTGGCAACCCTCCTTGGGCTTTGACTTACAGTGACTACACTGCCAGTGATGTCAGCTGAGCACTGACAAACCTAGACTAGACATAGTCTACTGGATCTACTTATGCTTTGGTGGTCTCCTGTCTGCAGAGTGAACTGAGAAAAATAAAAACACAGCCTTAAAGAAGGGCATGAAAAGCTCTTGGAGGCTTAGAAAAACAGTATTTGCACTGGACAAACTACAAAGACCTTTAGGCATCATGATAAGTTGGGACAGATGAAGGTTCAAAGCAGTGGTGGAAGGAATAGGTTGGAAAGGGGACAAATACAAAATAGGAAATGTGTAGGCAAAAACAAGAGAGGGAGAGGGTGAAGGAGGATCGTGCCACTAACAGGAAAACGTAACTGGATCTGGAAAGCATCATCAGTGCACAACCACAATATCAATCATTCTCATTTACTTTAACATTTTGTTTCTTTCTCCATCACAGTTGCTCTCCTGTTCCAAAACTTAGCAGTTCCTGTAAAAAAAGCATGTTTAGGCAGACTGCCAGGGTTTGGGGATTTTTTTACTAGAAAATTTGAATATGGGTCTAGACCGCCTGGAGACAAGCATTTCAGAAAGCACTCCTTTTTCCTTGCTGATCCTTGCCTAAATCAAACTCTACCCACCTGATGAGCTCTACATCACAGCACCTGCCAGAAAGATGGTAATACAGGTTGGGTTTGATCAATCCTTTTGTTCTGGGAGAGAAACAAAAACAAACAGAAAAATGCACATGAAGATCCCTGCAAGCTGAAATGTTACCTCAAGAGTCAACAATTACTTTCTCTGACTGCTGCCCCCAGCCCAGGCTGTACCTGTCCAAGCCCAGAGTCTGGGCATACTGCAGCACTACAGCACACTTAACTCTCCAGTAGCCACACAGGCTCTTCTGTGCTCTCCCTTCCCCCAAACCCTCCTTTCCTAAGAAATTGAGTATAATAAATTTCTTCTCTGCCTGAGCAAAAATCAACCTCAAGATTCACACCATTAAATGATAAAGTGTAGGAAATTAAACTTTGTTCCGTAAGAGCACCCTGTCCCTCTGCTGTTCCCATAAGGACAAGTTCAAAAAAGTAGAAGACACAGCACAGTGAGCTCAGCTGCCTTTCTCTGGTTTAGATGCTGCCCCAAAGCACCCAGAGAGATCTGACTCCCCAGGTCAGTCTGCCTGACCCAGAGCATCCAGAACACTCACACTTCCATGATGGCCCTGGCACTCCAGTAGGGAAACTGCTGGAGGAGGACCAGGAAAATCAGAAAACACACACCAGGTTCCCTCATCCATTGCTTCAGCCCAGTCCTCAGGACTTTCTCTTTCTTGTCCTTTCTCTAGGACAAGCTGGCTTTGCAGGTCACATTAAGGTGACACTCAGGCAGAGAGCGGAGAGGGGATGCCCTCACTCTCCCAGGGGGTCTCTAGGTGTGCAGCTGGCTGAGATTAACCCAAATGACCCTGTGTTCCCAGGAGATGTGAGTCAGAGTGAGTCAGCTGCCATGCGACCGCCCTTTCCACTCTCAGCTGCATGAGAAACACTGTATTATTGATGGCAAGATTAATGAGAAGGTGGGAACAGCAATGGAGAGCAGTCATACTCCACGGTGGTATGCACACAGGCTTCAGTGCTCAGAGACACTCCACGTCATCTTCCTCTCTGCCCCCAGACATGTTGTGTGTCCCAAGGAGATTTCTGACCAGAGTTGCTCCTCCTGAAAGCTGCCCCTCCAAGGAGAGATATTTCTTCCCTGTACAGGAATCCTTTCCCATCAGAAAGCAAACCAAGGTCCTCCAGAACAGGACCTGCCACCTATGGAGACCCGCCACCATCCCCATGGGGGATGACCCATCCCCATCTGCAACCAGATTGTGCTTCCTCCCACACAAGGAGGGAAAAGATCACCTAGGCCAGGCTCCAAAGAAACACACCACCAGGTATTGACTCTGCTGCAGTTCACGGGAAGTGCTGAACCCACAGGAATGGATTAGGCTGCTAAGGAGCACAGAAGGCTTGACCTCAGATCCACACGCACCACAGATTTTTTTTATGGGGAGGGCGAGTCTGGTCCATGTTTTTTAAAGTTGTATTTCTGCCTGGTTTAGCATATTTTAGTCTATTCATGTTAATGGCAATCAAGCTGCCCTGCTTTAGCCTTTTCTAATTGGAAAAAAAGGCAGCTATCTGAGTGTCTCTGAGATTGTGAAGTAAATTTGTGTAAAAGATGGAGAAACTGCTGTCAATGGCCCTGCTTGGGTTTTCCAGCTGGGCCAGCAGATTTGTGTACTGCAGAGTCTTTTCCTTCGGAAAGGTGGTAGTTTAAATTGGAATTAGACATATGGTACCTGCCAAGTTCAACATGCCTCCGAGACAAACACAGCTCTGTCCATGAAAGGCCCCTGACTGCTGGGGCTATGCAAAGGCCAGCTCAGCTATGGAAAACATCAGGGAGGGGACTTGGCTGCCTCAAAATGCAACTCCTTCTTGTAATGTAGACATAAACTTTTCAAGGAAGGGTTGCTGGAAGGGCAGAGAGAAATTTGAAATACTGGCCCAGCTATATTTTTTTATTATTATTATTGTTATTATTATTGCAAGAGTTCATTCACAGTTCCTCTAAGCTGCACATAGGCATTGCTCTGTGTGCTGGCTGTCCCTGTGCCAGGACTGCTCAGTCACCGGTCCAGTAGGTTTCAGCTCTTTCCAGCAGTTACACCACATGTCCTAGACTTGGACCCAGTTCCGCTGTCCCCGTCCCCACCACACTATGTCCCCAGCAAGATGCAATGGAGAACAACTGGCACCCATACACTCTCCAGGATCTCTGAACTGCCTCTCCTGGGTGCCACTGGAGAAAAACCAAACCATCCTGGGCAACTCCCTGGTACAGCAGTTTGGAGGTGATCTTTCAAAGGTCAGTTGAGGAGGATAATTCCTCCCCTGATGTTTCAGAGAAAGAGGCAGAGCACCCCGACCTCCTCCATCAAGGACAAGCATCCTGGTGGAGAGCATCAGTGGATACAGGACCTGCAGCGGTGCTCAGAAAAGAGCAGCTTGCTCCCTCTTCCCACCCTTATTCCTATTTCTTGGGTGGGAATGACCATGGTTTGCCCTCTTCATCCTTAAAGCTTGTGGTAGCCCATGCTGAAGTGCCTGCCTCCCACACTCCACATAAGGCTGGGATCTGTGATTAAAGTAGTCTTATCAGTAACCTGGCCATTCATAAATGCATTATGCCAGCCTCATTATCTATCACAATCAGCTAGCAGAACCCACCAGAAAGGGGTCTGCAAGCAAAAGGAAGCTGTACCTCCCCAGGTGAAAACCTATTGAAAGAGGCCCTATACAGCCACAAGACATGAAGATCCCCAAAATGTGATGCCAGAAGAAAGTGTAGAAACCATGGATGATAACCTACACATATTTTTGTGAATCCTTTACAGTTTAAGCCTGCAGAATCAGCAGCACAAGGACCTGATTAACCAAAATTAATCTAAAAGCTACTCGTGAAGCTGTAAAAGAACCTGAAAGAAAGACTTTCCAGAGTGGTGCTTGAAATAGCCCCATAGCATGGAGAAAGTGAAGGAGTGAAAAGGGATATGCTGCCAATGCTTAATCTGATGCAAGGAGCAGTTTTAGGAAGATGGTGGCAGCTTTACCTCCGTATTCTCACTCCTAGGACCATGTTACCAAACTCAGGCCTAAATTCTATAATATTCTCTGTATGAGCAAAAAGTATGTATGAGTGTCCCTCCTGGGGCTGGGCAGGGAACAGCTCATGGTCAGAAGGGACAGAGAGGCTGGGAAGGGAAAAAAAGAGGAAACAGGTGTGGAGACATTTCAGCAAAGTGAGGCTGAGGCTGTGCTCATTCGGATGGCATAAGTGTACCAGCTGTAGGGACTTAATGAAATGTGAAAGTGATGGAGTTAAACTGATGGGCAAGGGCCTTTTGACAAAATGGCCTGACCTTTGAAAAGTCTGACTCGAAGAAACTGAGACTTCCCATGGAAATGCATTCATGTCTAGAAAAGTTTCCTTAGGTCCTTGCCTGGACCTGGTCTTGACTGACTTGTCTTGCTTGTTCTCCTCCGCATGGTTTTGCCTGGAAAAACATCAGAGCAGCTTCAGAGTTTGAGCACTGCTCTGCCCAGCTGCAAGCAGGAATGAGGTGGATCTGTGTCTTACATCCCAGCTGAGTGCCCCAGCTGTTGGATAGGTTTTTTTCTCCATTATGTGCCTCTTTTTCTTTCCATACCACTCAGCATCCAAGCAACTCATCCGATTTTCCTTATTTTCTTTGCCTCTACAACTCATTCTCAGTCCAGCATACCCAGTTGAATTATTCACTGAAATCATTATCATTAATCCAGCCTATCTGCTGAGCCAACCCTGATGGGTGAATATATTTTTCATTCCTAAGTATTTGCCAAAACAGCCCAGGCAAGCCATTTAGCCTGGGGCCATTCATAGTAGCTATTTGTGTTCCTTTCCATTAAAACTCAACTCTTCCATAAGGGCCAGTACAAACCCTGTGCAGTGTCGAAACCCCACGATGGTGTTCTTTGGAGCACCTTGATGCCAGGTATGATCCCCTAAATTTTTTCTGCCTTAGCAGCCTTTCTGTGCTGCCAGGATGGCGCAACAAAGCTTGGCAGAGTGCAGCACTGGCTCCTGGAGGAGGAGCTGTAACTCCCCAAATTAATGCCTTTACCCTCTATAAATATTACTTTCTTTTATTCTCTCTGATCATAGCTTTTCCTGGCTATGGACACCACTGTTACGTGGATTTTCTGTTTGCTTCTTCAAAAGTGCACATGTATATGGGTGGAGAAAATGTAAGAAATGCCAAAGATTATATTTTTCCAAGTGTTGTAGTAGGTTCTATGGTTACGGTTACAGAGAGCAAAGGAAATGCAAACGCTCAGCAAAGTGGCTGCAGGAGCTGGAACTGAGCCTCTGTGCACAAGACTGGCCTGTATTTAACACGAGTGACTATAGGCTTGGGGATCTGTTTGAAAACATAACCCGAGCACAGTGCTGAGGACTAATCTGTTGGGAGAGTAATTTCTGGTGATAGTTGCTTCAAAACTCCACCTTGTGTTGTTTGCTTATTTCTATTTCCTAAACCCTGGGAAGAATGTGCAACATCCTCAGATGCGCAGAACCCCTTACGGTCACCACCATAGCTATTTGCTAACAATGTGTTTAATATAAATTAGGCTGTTAACTATGCCTGCATATTGCAATTTTAAGGATTCACCCCCACATGAGGTTAGCACTAAAACCATATCTCCCCTGCATGCACACTCACATCTCCTCCTGATATTTTTTCCCATTTTCTGCTACACTCATCTCTGGATCATGCAGCCTGTCTCTGACCATCTCCTTCTACCATTTTTTGATTAAAGAGTGGTAATCAGCCTCATATGTAGCATTGCTGGAAGGATGCAGGTGCTCTGGAACTACTGAACCACACACCATTCACATTGATTTATTTTCTATCCATACCTTGATGGTATGATACCTTTGCCTGCCCAGAGAGGACTCTGCTTTCACTGGGTTTCCATCAGGGCTGTACAGCAAACAATAAAAACACTGTGTTTCAAGACATCAGATTTCAGGTGTTCTGCCTGTAAATATTTTAGCCTCTGGTAATGAGATTTTGCAAACAGGTGATAAAATGCAATTGCTCCCTCCATTTTAGGTAAGAACGATGCCTGATAAGGACACCTGAGGATAAACAATATATTGTTCCATAGCTTGATATATTCATAGCTTCACACCTACACTTTGCATTAAATGAGTTTCCATCAATCAGTTAGGAAATGCTTTAGGTTTGTGAAGAGTGCCATGTTTTTGAGAACCAAAGGATGTGCTGCAGAGTCTTTCATTATGAGGACAGGGACATTGCTCTGGAAAATGGTTATTTCCAAAGATAAAGCCTCACGGTTCAAAATTCAACCCAAGAAAAAACAGTAGAATTATACTGATGCTATGAAATGGCCAGCTTCCAGAAACACACCCTTAACAAAGGCATAGTATGAAATCTTTATTTGCTGCACCACATGGTGGTTTCCCACCTTCCTCTCTCCCTACACCTGTGTGGGCAGGAACCCAGTTGACACAAGCAGTGATTCTGCCCAGGTTGAAAGACAACTGCATTGTGTGGAGATTCATAACCAAAGGGAGAACTCTACCACAAGACCTAATTTTTTGGATAAATGAGCCAGTCTTGAAATTAGTAGTTTTTAAGATTTGATAGCTAGTACTCATATTTGCATGAAAATTATACCAGCTTTGTGCACTTGATCTCCACAGAGTTTTACTTAAAACTTGGACATTAATGCAAACTTGGAATATATCTCTGAAGGGAATTGAAAAATTTCTTGCCTTGATACTGCAACAGAGACTACTCCAAAAGCAAAGTGAGAACATCAGGACAATGGGAGGTACAGCATAAACACCGTCATCTTTCCTCAGTCTTTCTTGTAATCAGGTCCCAAGGAGCATAGACTCACAGGATGGTTTGGGTTGGAATGAACCCATGGCAACAAGCAGGGACATCTTCAAATAGATCAGATTGTTCAGAGCCCCATCCAACCTGACCTTGCATGTTTTCAGGGACGGGACATCTACCACATCTCTGGGCAACCTGTGGCAGTATTTTACCACCCTCATTGTAAAACTCTTCTTCCTTATAGCTAGTCTGAATCTATCTTCTTTTAGATTAAAACAATTCCCACTTGGCTTATTGCAACAGGCCCTACTAAGAAACTTTATCCCTATCTTTCTTGTAAACCCTCTTCAGGTGCTGGAAGGCTGCTACAAGGTCTCCCCGGATCCTTCTCTTCTTCAGGCTGAACAATCCCATGTCTGTCTGTCTGTCCTCATGGGAGATGTGTTCCAGCCCCTTGATCATTTCTGTGGCCCTCTGCTAGATTTGGTCTAACAGGTCCACGTTGTTTGTCCTGAAGAGTCCAGCACTCCTGCTGTGTAAGTGCAGAAAACCATTTTTTCTGCAAGACAATTACAAGGAGTTTTAGGGCTCATTTCACTTAGAGGCCTTTCCTGCCTGGAAGAGGCATTCTTTTCATTTTTCCCACAAACAGCTTGGATGTCTCTCCTTCTCCAGCCCTGAAAAGCAGTTGACTCCCTGAAAAGATAACTTTTCACAGACAACCTTGGAGCCCCTGCAAGGGGCGGATAGGGGGTGGAGGGGGCAATAGGGAAGGGCAGCAAAGCTATTAAGAAGGCTCAGAAAGGAAAAAGTTCTGCATTCTTTGATGCCTGGTGTACACACCTTTATGTTTAGTGTTCTCTCCTTTGAAAAATAAATTTTCCTAAGTCCTTCCACTGCCTGGTGTTTTGGGGGTACCTGCATTATCTTCCTTTGCATGCTGACACCCTGGTTACAGTATGCTGAGCAGGTACTGCTAGAAGAAAACAGAAAAAAATAATATGACATGGCCTTCTCTAGACATGGCTTTGATGTCAATCTGAATCAAAGAAAACTCATGGAGCCTGATAGACTGAATTCAGAAACACAAAGCAAAGTAGTCAGCTTTGAATGGACACAGGGCAAGCAGAGAAGACTGGCAATGACACAGATTTCCTATACTCTGCTGCTGTTGTACCTTGACTCCTACTTAAAATATATGATTCTTAAGTAAGAAATCCCAGGAATACATGGGAATCATGCAAACACAGCCCCATGCTCCCTGCACCAATTCTGCCTCCAACCACTATAGTATAATGAACCCTGTCACATGCCTGCCCCATGCCCATGGATGCTTCCAGATGCACTCGGTGGGGCTGGGGATGAGGAGGGCCACTGGAAGGGGCCAGCAGCTGCTGGGAAGAACAGATGGTCTCAGCCTTCCCATGGCAGCTGCAGTTGCGTCTGTTTAGAAATTGCTGCATGGTGCCAATTTTCATTAAGCAAATCACTGAATATTTGTCTGGTGGAAACTACATTTCATCATAACCTACACAAACTGGATATTGAATGGCAACCTGGTGATTAAATGAAATGCTATTAGCCTGGGCCTATTTTTTAATCAGTTTTTAACCATTTTCTCATTTTTACACCCAAGCAATTTTCATGCAGACCCTCTCACTACTGCAAACACACAGGAAGCTGAGCCCAGCACCCTAACACAGGGAAAAGTTACAGAATTTAAAGGGAACAGAGGATATGTGGAGTTGTACCTGTCTCAGGCTCTGTGCCGTAATCCTGCCTGGGGACTGGAGCCCAGGTTTGTTTAAGGGTAGGGTCAGATGACTGCACTGTCAGAAATTGCCATGCTTTCTGCTGAGAGATGGTATTGGTGCACACTGGTCACCTTGGAAAAATAATTACTTGAAAGAGGTTATTCTCACAGGAAAAAAACGTCACCTTGCAGCCCACTCTCTCTGCTCGCTTCCAGGCAGTGATCTGCAACCAACTGCAGGAACAGGAGGGGCAGGTGAAGGAAGGGAACTGAATGCTTAAACACTTGGCTGCATATTATGAAGTGTTTTACATGTAAAATAGGTTAAAGAACATCATGAGGAGGAGAGAATATGGAATAGCTGGTTCATGTTTACTGGTATTGGTCTAATGTGTTCACGATAAACTCAAAACATACAGAAAAATAGCACCTTAAGGAAAAATAAAAAAGCTCAGATCAGAATCTTGGGTATACAAGAGCTTTAAGTCTTGTGAAAAATTATAATTAACCTGAATGACAGTATTCAGAGCACAAGGAGAGCTCAGTGAAGCAAATCATACTGGACTAAAATTAGCAGCATCTAAAATTCAGCCGTCTACTTGGCATCTGTACATGATGCTTTCCTGGCCCCAGACCCATCACATCACTCAGCTTTCCCAGTGCCATCAGCTCCTTGCTTTCAAAAGCACTGCTGAATGAATTGCTGCTGTTCGCATGCAGCCTGCACCTGTCTGGGGGCAGCATACCCAATTGTTAGACATGAGTTGGTTTTTTTTTTTACCCAGTATTTCCTCCAATGTTTATCTGCTGGTTGTTTTACAGGCAGCTGGAATTCAAGATGTAAAAATAGGGACTGTCTGTCAGTGAAAGGATGGAAAACGAGCAGATATAAGAGGATGAGATCATAGGTATAGAAATATGCTGGAATCCCCCATGGCTCAAAATGGATGTGAACTGTGTTCTGAGAAGCAAGGAGAGGTTTACCATGGTTCACAGGCTATGGGGGCAGTAAGAAAAGAGTTAAGGTCTGCTTCTAGGGGGACTTCGCAGAGAGAATGAATGTAGAAATAAAGTTTTGTCCCTCTGCCCTAGATCCTGTGTTTTCATTGCATCTATCCACAAAGTACACCTGAACTCACTCACCCTAAACACCTGTTCAGCTCCAGGCTCACCAGTCCCATTTCCTGCCTGCAATCCCATATGCACACAGGTCAAGCTCTGAGCCATACTTCAGCACTCACTGCCCTTGCCCAGGCTCACATTCTTGCTCCCAGGATCTGGAGGAACCGGTGTGATTGTGCTACAGACTCATCTACATGCAGTAATCCCAAAGCCAGCTCAAACTTTGAGTCCAATCCATGGCTTAGCTAAGAGTCAGCAGTGTAGATGGAAAGTATTCAGGTGAAGGGATCCAGTGTTTGTCACCTCACAGAGCCCATGAGTGTTTTGTGAGAACTTGCTCCTCCTAGGGATCATGAGGTGGATGACACAGGGCATTAGATAGAGTAGAAATCTAGCTTCCCATGCAGCATTCCTTTCCATCTATAGAAAACACCTCAAAAATGAATGGACTCTATGATCCTGGGGATCTTTCCCAAGTTAAACTTGGGAAACAGATTCTATGAGTCTGTGATTTTATGAAATACTGGAAAATATTGAATATGGGGTTTTTTTTCCTGAAGAAGCAGTAGGGTGGGAAAGATCTCGCATAACTCATACCACAAAATCTTCATATGCACAACTAAAAAGCACCAAGAGGGCTTCAGGAGTGATAAAAGCCCCATGCCCTATGAATACATTGATGTCAATAATGGACATGAGAAGAAGACTCACCTTCTAGAATACTCCATATCTACCTATTGCAAGGGCTTTTCACTTGTTTCTATGAGCGTTTCACATCAGATATAACACTGGACTGGAGAGGCCACTGGACTTAACCTAATACAGTAATTTCCATGCAACTATTTTTTCTGACAGCCTTGATCTGATGTCTTTCAGTGGAGTTTCTTCTCACCCATATCTTCTTTATGCACAGATACATGCTGTCTGCATCCTTGTGATAAGGTATTTTCACAGCCTTTCCTGGGTACATCCTTTAAAAGAAGAGTAGAGCCAGGAGGATGTGACTGGCTTCTAATGGAGTCTGCTTAGGACCACCTGGTGGAAAAAGACACAATTCACAGGCAAGGAGCAGTGGAAACCACAAGAAGAAAGAGTGAGAAGAGGAGGAGATCTGGATGTTGGTCTGGCCTGGCACAATTTTCAGCTGCATGGTTTATTTACTTCATCTCTAGGTGTCCCCATGGTCCACTTTAGGTTCTGCAAACACCTTTTCCTGATAATGTTTGCCATGGAGTGCAAAGGAGTTTGTCTGGCTCCCCAGCTCCTCCAGAGCAGCTTCCCTCCCCTCCTGCACCAGGCTCACCACCTTACTTTAAGTATCTTCTGGTCTCCTTGAGGTGGTTCATCATCAGTGCTTACCTTTCCTGCTCACCTTATCCCAGCTGGAGACAGGCAGTGGCACTCGAGGCCCTTATTAGTCAGCACGTTTCCATTACCACTCTAATGTTCAGTCATGCCAAGCCAGCAGTGACTTCCAAGAAAACTTCCTACCCTGATAGGTATCTTACCTTTCCATGGCACAGCATAGGAATCATGGACACATATCACTGTGACTACCAAAATAAATATCTTTTATGGTGTGCAAGCAGCAAGTAGGATCCCCAGATGCTGATAAACCAACAAAGGTAAAGCAGGATGAGGAGAGAACTTGCTCAGAGCACATAAAAATTGGTTCAGAAACAGGCATAAAAAGCAATTTGAGGCATGATCATTGAGACCATTACTCTTATGTTTTGGCTGCCTAACATTTTGCATGACAAATAAATGCTTAATGTTTCTTGAAATCTTGGAGATGGCTATTATTTGCAGGACATCTCAAGTGCAGCAGGCAGAGAGAGCCCTCAGGCTAAAGCCATACCTTTCCCTAGACTTGCGAACTGCTATCCCTGTTTTGTTTGTAGATAAAGCTTTAAAAATTAATAACTGCTTTGCTCCCCCTCATCCCCTCCCTTACTACTCTTCCACCTCCTCACCTGAGTTTGCCACAGAAGCCTTTTAGCACTGAGCCAAAACACCCCACAGCAAACTAGTGTCCTCTTTTAGAGATGCTGGTGTCACACACTGCTTGAACAGCAGTGCCACATACTGCACTGTGAATGCTGAGAACTGAGGGGAGAAAGCAAAGAGGAGGGAAAAAAAGCAAAGGACAGAAGCAGAGAAACAAGGCCTTTGTCATGGCAGCTATTCTCAGGCCTGGCTTGAGAGCTGTTGTTTGCCATTGGGAAACTGTATGCAAAAAACTTCCCCTGCAGGAATGTCGAGAAGGTTGTGAAGTCAAGTGCTTGAGACTTGGGAAATATCGGGTTTTCCAAGAACACTTTTTCTTCCACATACGCATGTGCGATGAAGTGCTGTATTTTTTCACAGGAGCCCCACCTGATTTTTAGCCCAAGATGGAGGCAAATAGGAGTAGAATCCAGACACATAAACAGCCACTTAGCATTTCCTAACTTCTTATCTTAGACTTCATTAACTGCAGCAGCCCTTTTTCACAATTTGTGTCTGTCGATGTTGATGCACACACATACACAGACACACACGGTAGATTTTCAGCTGCCACCAGTGTGCAGAGCACTGACAGGAGCAGGGAAGCCTTGTAAATTGCGCAAGCCAGACAGCAAACTCCAAAGCAGAGAGATAAGACATCTCCTACACCCATCACCTGAGTCACAGGGGTTGGGTACCCAGGCAACTATGTCAATGGTTTTGCTCTGGTGTGGTTTGAGAAGGTTTGGAAAGTGACGGCAGAGTTACACTAGACACAAGAATGCAGAAACAGTTACTTCTGCCATCTTCCTAAACCTTTCCAAATAAGCATTTTGGGTCAGTTATCTCTCCACAAATGAGTTGATAGTTCTCTCAATCAATGCATTGAGTTTGCAAACAATGAAGAAGTAAGCTTATCCTCCTGCTCTTCGTGCTTAAAGAGAGGGACATTGGCCAGAAACATTCCCTGACAAGTCGAGACACTCATCATGCATCAGCCTCCGACAGATTGCAGCCTCACAGATTTATTGAAGCTACAGATATTTTTCCTGCTTTTAGAGAAGGACTGCCAACGGTTTTTTTGCAAATGTCCTCTCCAGTAGCAACAGGCCACCCAAGTCCCATGGCAGTATTAGTTTCCTGTCTGGATGAGCAAAGATTTAATAATCAGGAGAAGGTTTCACAGAAGGCCCTTCGGGTGACTTTCACTGCCTAGGGATAGGAGCCATGGCTTACAAGTTTTGCACAGACCATTTTCAGCTTTTCCTCTCTGGGCCACACAGACCTTTGCCTGAGGCATTGCTAAAAAAAAAATGGCAAAAAAAAAAAAAAGAAAAAAAAGAAAACAATCTGCTTGACAGATTTGTTGGCAAGATATGGATCTTACAGTTAATTCAGTCTGTTCTGTCTGAGTACTTGTTAAACGCACTTATGTACATGCATGTTTTTATTTACAGAAGACTGGCACACCCATGTCTGGCTCACTTCACAGCCTTTGTTCCAGAGACCTGGCAGGACTTCCTGAAAACAGGATCCCACGTTAAAACCTATTATTTCATTTGCAAATAATGAGGATAATTTTTCTTTCGATACATATCCAGAGGAGTAGATCGTGACTGTTTGAGTGTTCACAGCTCATGAAAGCAAGAGAGGTGTCAATACAGATAAGACAAGCACACTTTTAAGTCAGAGTAAATGCTCACAGAAAATGTATTGCATTCTTCCAGCCTGGTAACTGGAGAGCATGCTAGCCTGCTCTGTTTACTCTGGAAAGGAGTGACTTCCATCTGTGCAAGACTTAGACAGAGGCTCATAGAACTGAACAAGTTATTTGTCACAAATAATTTCAGAGACTTCAGCCTTCAGCATTCACAGTTTGTTTGCAAGAAAGGCTCTTTTTTAAACAAACCTCCTCTCTTTTCGTAGCTGTTTGGCAAGCACTCCAGGCACACAAATTTCAGCCTGTGATTGTTTGCAAGCTGCGTCCACTTGCTATTATTAGTTCTGTGGGGAGTGGTGGACTCCCAAGTTCCTACATGAGAAGGAAGAGTTAATTCTCCCTGAGCTAGGCAGAAGGAGGCAGCCCTGCCTTGATCAGCCGTGCCTTGGTGGGAACCACACCCTGCCTGGACAAATGTACTTATCTACCACCTCCTCCACTATAAGACTAACAGGTCTGCTGTAAACTCCAAGACACCCAGGAGTAAGGGATGTTATTGTCATAGGTGCTTATGATAGTTTTGGCAGGTGAATCATTTATTTGCTGGAAATTTAAAACAAACAAAAAAAAACCTTTCTCAAGGTGGCCAAAGCTATTCATAAATTCAGGCAACTCCACTCTTGTTGGAGTATTGGAACATTTGCAAACCAGGCAGACTAAGAGCAAACAGTTCCAGTTGCTGCTGATTGAGGTGAAAACATTACCACTCCCAAGCACAATTAACTGTCCCAGCCTTTCCTCCAGCTAAGGGTAGTTATCACTTTCAATTTTTTATCCATTTTAAAGAGTTTGTTTGATTACTTCCAAACTCAAACTGTAAACTGCCCAGCTTAATAATTAAAAAAAAAACCAAAACTAAGACCTTATTACTATCAAAAAGATTTTAAAAAAAATTGTCAGACCTTTAGTCACTGCACAATCAAAAGTTACACAGATATTGTAAAGTTACAGAGTGGTAAGAACTGATGACAAGGATGTGGGAAAAAAGTTAGGACAATTAGCTGTGGACAGAAAAGAGAGAATAAAAAATTTGGACCAACAGCTGAAATAGGTCATCAATGCCAACAGCTCGAACAGGGGTTCAAAGAGAGAGCAGATGAGTTAATGGAAGAGAAATACCTTAGGTGTTACTCATACGTAGAAACTGCATTTGATTCAGGAAATTCCTGAAGATAGTTGAAGGCTGCAAACACTCTCAGGAAATGTATGCTTTGACATGCTTGAAAGCTTCCCCAGGCACCCACATGTGGCCACTGCTGGAAGCAGGATGAAGCACTAAACAGATGCTTGGTCTGGCACTAGAGACGTACTTGACACCTGGCTAGACAGATGTGGTGGGCAGCCTAAGCACCTGAGGAGTTGGATGGCTTAATTCAAATCTCTGCAACAGTTCCAGCTGAGAAAGTCTGATGAAGAGACCACTCATTTGAGTAGTAATGATGTGGGAAGAAGAAGGCAAAGGTGGTAATGAACTTTGAGCGCTATGTGCTGAAAATATAGTCACTGTATAGTTAGGCAGTGCTTTTTTAAGGGTCTTTCAAGACCACGAGGCAAGATTCCCCGTGAGAACAAGTGATGACAATGTATGAGGAATATAAGCTGATGACACGTCTGTTTTGTACATCTCCTACCAAGGATACAGGTGTCCCTGTGATCAAGTAGCATTTGTTAACACATGCTTCCAAAGAAGGACTTTTCTAGTCCTTAGAACCTCTCCTAACAGTTTTACGAAAGTAATGTCGCCTCCACTTTTTAAGGTCAAAAGAACTACTTTCTATTTTTTTAACAAAGGCTGCTGGAGCAAGTGGGATAAGTTGACAGCGTCTAGATTTGATCTACATCATTAATATTGACTTCTAAAGAAGGCAGTTCACACAGGGCAGGTGACAGGATCAAATACATTGTTTAAGCAGGCACAAGAAGAAAAACCATCCATCTTCTTTGCATCCTGAATCTCTCCAGAGCGTGTAAACGACAACACTTTCATGTCACTAGATCAGCCAGTTAGAACAGTCCTGGGACCACTTCTTTCAGCTGTTAGTATGGCTCGTACACAAGCTCCCTGCAGGGGAATCACAAGGTCTTTTTTCAGACGTGCTAAAAGAACTAAAGCATCACCTCTCAGAAATACTGCAGTGACTCAGGTAGATTTACTTACACTATTGGTCCCTGCTGGGCAAATTTAGGCTGCTGAAATGTATGTTTTGGGCCACACATTATAAACAAACAACATGCATTCTCCTATGGCATGGTGGAATAAAATTTTAAGAGTATCAGGAGTATGTTGATGTCATTTTTAAATTTTGTCTGGCATTGGCAAAACTTTAAACTTATTTGTCACGGATACAAAGGCAAAGGTTTAAAGTGAAAGGTTTGGTAGAAACCTCAGTTTCATCTCAGTATATGTCCAAGTCATGGAGCTTTAGCTATTTGAAAAACATTTGGGACTTGCTCAGACAAACTTTGGGTGATCTGCAGCCTGCCCTGAACTACTGAAAGCCAGGTGCCAGCCCTGTCGAGACATGAACTGAATAAAGCCCATGCCTTGAGTAATGGTCCTGGGAGCAGTTTGCGAAGTCAGCCTCATGTCCAGCCTTTCTCAGTTATCTGAGTTCACTGGCCATTGCAAAACTGCTGCCCAAAGCCATTAGTAATGCCTGTCTTAACAGAGAGAGCTGTAAGCCCCACAATTAGCGTGGTGATTTCTATAGAACTGTATGTATTATGTGTTCTTCTGTGCCAGTTGCTACAGGCCCTTTATGAGAGACTTTGCCTAGGAATTGTACCCAGCAGTGAATCAACAAGGACTGGCAAAGCAAAGGATGTGCATACCCAGCAGCAGTCCAGAAAACTCCCGTGTACTCCTCTCATATCGCGTGTTGAGGAGTTGAAAACTTCCTCTTGCCACATCTGATTTTTCTTCACTAATGCTCTTCAAAGCAAGGTACAGCACTGACCCTTTCTCCCCCATTGAGTATGGCGATGTGGAAGCCCATGGCAAAAGAGCTGTACAGCTTATACCCTCTTGCTTGCTTCAGGGAATAGGTAAAACCACTCTCTTTGTTCCTAGGAGGACCATCCCTGCTCGTAGAAAGAGCCCTTCAGACAGATTCTGTATGCAAACTCCTTCTGCAACAGTATTAATGGTGAGCCTTGCCTACAGGGATCCCAATTTGTTTGTTGCATGTCAGCTGCTGTGTCCCATTCACTAAGAATTCTCTAATCTATAGGGTAGCTTTTTTCAGTCAGAAACCCTAACAACTAGAGATAAATTAAAGCCAGAATTGGAGCTGGATCAAGAACATTTGAGTAATCCATCCAGCCTAAGCGAGATCCCCGAAGACAGAAAATCTCAGCAAAAGCCTAGGAAGAGATTATAAAGGAAAATAAGCCCAGGTACCACAGATGTGATGGTGGGATGGCCCAGCAGAAATGAGAGCATATTAGACACCATAAAGTCCACTGCCTGTACAAGCTGCTATAGGTGCAAGACAAACTACAAGGAAAATTCAGCTGTGAACAGAACTTCTTTTAGGAATAGAAAAATGGCAACCTTCAGGACCTATGGTTTATCTCTTGTGGCACTGTGCTACAACATCTTCTGTTGTTGCCTGTCCCTGAGTACCGGGGAGAGGAAAGCTAATTAATTCCATGGATAAAAGTGCACACTCAGCTTGAGCTGCAGCCTGTTGCTTGTGTTTCCCTATTACCACAAGGTATGCTAATATCATACCTGTCCTCAGTGGGAAATGTACAGGAGAAAAGGTACAATGCCATGGGCTAGGGGTACCTCCTGAAGCTGGAGAGCCCATGGATCATTGCAGTGGTGTTTCTCACAGGCTAAAACCATATTACAGGTGCCTGACCAGGGTGGAAGGGATATTCACCAGATAGCAGTGCTGGGATTTTACAGGCCATTTCTTGGTTCAGCCCTGCTTTACCTTTTGTTCAAGAATGATGTTCCTGAGGTCAGAAGTTTCGTCGTAACTCCACTGACACCACTGCCTCGAGTCTTGCTTGAAGATATTTCCACATTGAGAGGGGCACCTTGCTGAGGACAAGGGCTGTCTCCCATAAAAACACTGCTGGCTAACAGCATGCAGCATGCTTCCCATCATGAATCCCACAAAAAGCTGGAGCAGCATTTCTCTTGCTCTCACACAGACACATTCCAACCTAATACAGTGACTACATAGGACAAGTAAATTTCTAGCAAAAATGCCTTTAACTGTCTTTACTAGAGCACTGCCTTGAGTCTCAGTGAGGCTCAGGCATATAGGAAGGTGGGTAAGCATAGAAAGCATGAGAAATTTGAGTGCAGACAGTGTGGACTTGTATCAGAAGTAAGTGGGAGAGAATAAGGACTGCCAAGCTTTTAAGAGGAATTGGAACTTAATGAAGTGATTGAACAAAGAAATTGAAAGCCTCCTTCGCCTCCTGCAAGGGCCGAATGGATCTGAGCAATACTCATCTTGGCTGCATTACAGTGTTGTTATTTAATTTTAAATAACTTGGAAGCTTTCAATGTACTTCATAATTCTATTGACATTTATGATTTGAGATACTTAATCTTGAAAACACAAACACAGCACTGATCTGTCTCTCACCCAAGAGAATTGGGAATCAGTGCCTGCAGCTTTTAAACACAGCATATCTAGGTCCTGCTTGCCATGAACCAGCCTTCACCTTCATTTGTCACCAATACCAGGCAGGGACCTTGTGCTTTGCAGCGCTGAACTATTCAATCCTGAATAATTTTTTAACTTTAAAATTAGATTGCTTTGTATTTACCTTTCCAGACTGTGACTCAGGTCTTGCTCCTGCAGAAAGCCCTGCCCCTCCTATGCTGTGCTTAGACTAGGACCCTTTCTCTTAAAATACTGGCTGGAATGAGTGGAGCCATGGCCATGTCATCCATATATCAACAGCAAAACTGGTGTGACTTGCTCTTTTTAGACCCCTGGCTGCATGGACAAACCAAGGACTCAACATCCCAGGCTCATTGCTGGGTACCCCAGGGCATCTGCAAAGCTACAGCTGACCCTGTATGTGTGTTGGGGTATGTGCACATGGACACACTTGTACATTGTACAGCTGACGCTGGCTGGGTACTTTTGACTCATTCTTCCTCTCCTGGAAAAGGATCCCACAGAAACCGTGAGAAATGTTGGTATATTAAGTCTCATATTAGGACAAATATCCTATTCATATATTTCAAAGCTCAAGTCTGTTTACATGTGAGAGCAGATGTTGTCAGTAATCATGTATTAAAATGGAAGAATATATGTGGAAAGCCTGAAATTAATTAGGATCTGATTCTGCTCTCATTAACAGGCATGCAATTCCTATTGACTAAACAAGATGTTATACCCTTAGAACGGACTTTGGTCCTTAATTTTCACACCATGAAATTGGCACCGACATTTCAAAGGCGTTACAGTAGCAGAAACCTTGACCCTTGGTCTTTGCTACCAAATGTATTTTCAGAGTATGACCAATGTGTAAAGCCTAACATTACATTCATTAGTTAGTGAATGAAGAGCCCTTTGAAGATCAAAAATGCTATTATTATTTCCATATTTATGCCAAACCAAAGCTCCCATGCCGAAGCCATATGTGTCAAATGTAAAGCATTACCTCCAATGCTTCCTTTCTTTCTGAGCAGATCCTTCCCATGTGCCCCTGTTGTTCTGCCTCCATCTGTGGTTTCAAGACCATTTTGGGAAGATGTGGTCAATAAAGTGGCAGTACTTCAGGGACAATGGGAGGTGCACCTGGACAGGATGGCAAAGCAAGCTCTGATTTGGATTTCACAATCACATTAAGAAGCAGTAACACAACAGCTATCAGCAGAGATGGAGGATGTGCTGGGGATAGGGCAGTGGATCGCTGCTGCTCTGGGATGGGCACGCTTGAGGCAAGGAGGGTTGAGGGAGCAACCAAAGATGAGACAAAAAAAAGGACAACAAGAAAAAAACTTACTGACTGCCTTGTGCTCAACCCTGCTTCTAGCTGTTGGTATGTTACAATGTTGGTGCAGGCATGGGAAAGCAGATGAATTGCAGATTTGGACCAAGTGGAAATCTCAAGAGCCTCATGCTTCACAAAGGGAGACAAGACTCCTTTTTGTGAGCTGTTTTGCTGGAAATCCTCCCCTCTGAGCTCCCACGGCCACCCTGCATGCCCATACAGTCAAAGGGTTGTAGACAGATGGGGGCTGGAAATAATCTAGACAACAGCAAAGTCTGCAGGAATTTTTCCATTGCTTTTAGTGAACTTTTGATCAGACTCTGGGTGAAGCAGAACTTGCATGTTTGATATGAAACTGTTCTGTCTCCAGAGAGAAAGAGGAGGGGTGGGTAGAAAAATGGGAAAAATAAGAGATGAAGCTGTCTCACATTTCTTTCTCTTTTGTAAGCTTCTGCTGTTTCACAAACTAGTGGGTGCAGAGGAAAAGTGATAAGGAAAGGGCCAAATCACTATGTGAAGGAAGAATTTTCAGTGCTGAAATGAGGAAAGTCTGTCCTTTGCGAGATAGTATTTCTGATCTACTGGCACACAAAGCCTTCGTAATTGCTTGAGTCATTATTTGCTGTTGATGGCAGAGAGACATGACAGGTACTGCAGGACACATAATAAGCTGGAATGAGCAGTGATGTTAATCCAACACCATCAAAGATTAGGCTTATCGCAGGAACCCATTTAGAGTCCACAACAGCAGCCCTGATATTGCTAAGGAATGTTTCATCTAAGTGCAGACCTCACTCAGCACAGGCTTCAGTTCATGGCTGTACATTTTTTGTCTCCTTCTCTACTCCCAAATGCTGCAGCTACATCTATCCATCCAACTTTATCCCACCACAGATCTGTTCCACCGTTTGTTAGAGGCTGGATGCCTACATTTTTTCAGTACCTAAACTATCTCCAATAATGAGAAGGCTGCTAATGACCTTACATAGTGTAGGAAAAAATTCACTTATCTTCCAGCCCAGCTTCCAAAGCTGCAACTGCTGCACTGCTCTGGTGCACTTAGGGGCTGTAAGCTGAGTTTAAGCTCTCAGACATTTTCTATTTATTGTGAATCCCAGATGGAGCATCAGTGAACACCCCAGCGTACCTCCTCACTTCCACAGCATGCCAGGTAAGGAAAACATGTCTAGACAGAAGGCAAGGCTGAAGCTAGGGATAATTTTTCCTCCAGCAGCTCCTTGACAACTTTCAGCACAGGAATGACAGCTAGGGATTTATGGCTAGGTTGCAGAGTCCGAGTAGGCAGACACCTTAATCAGGTGCTTTTGTGGGGTTGGGAGACATAGGAAACAGCTGCTGAAACTGTACCGGAGGATGTATTTATTCAGAGCTTTGTGAAGCATATTCCTGAATGTTTATTACAATTAAATTCAAATTTGACTGCATAATTGGTGGCCACTAAGCTGGATACAAGCGTTCCTGCAGACAGACACTTGCAAGAACTAAGGCTGAGCTGCATTTGACTTCACCAGAAATCGCACCCAGTTGCATCTTGAGCATTTGACTTGTTATTTATTTTTAGCACTTGAGTTTTGCACCGTGATCTCTCTGAACTTTACTCCTTTGATAGTGACCAGAGTGTTCCTTGCAAACAAAACAAGAGAATAAAGAAACCACAACTTTTATCTACTGCTGTAAGGCAAGCTGCAAGACACAGCAAAAGGCACATGTGAATTTATACCGAAGAACTTAATAAGCTGACTACTTATTTAGAAGCTACGACAGCATGACCTAATGGCCCTGGCATCCAAAGATTCAGTAGCAGAGGCCTGGTTTGGGTATACAGGTATACCACAGCACTATAAGACCAAACTGGCACTTATTTTACTACATTTCTGGAATATAACACATTTTACTTCTAAAAAAAAGCAGAGCGCCAAACTTCAATGACTGCTATTAGCCTCCCGTCTTAGTTTTGTGGCTCTTCTGTTTATTGGTTCTTCTCAAGGAAAACTTGTTCAACCAGGGTTCAACTCCATAAACCTGATTAACTTCTAAAGGATACACTAATATAGCCTGAGTAACCAAGGACGGACTGGGGGCATAACTGGAAGGAAATGAAAAAACAGAGAAAACAGCTGTAAGGGACAGTTGTTTGTACTGGGGACGTACCAGCCACACATTGAGCTTCAGATACCAGCTCCCTCCCTTTGCTGCAAACTGGAACTCAACCTCCTTACCTATGATTAATACATTCACACTTCTGAAAACTTGCAGAACTTTGAGTGTGAAATGAATTTTCAGGAGATTTACAGCAATGCTTTGTGTTAAAAATAAAGACGAGGTCTCTATGATACTTAACCTTCTGCCAGTCCCCTGTTCAACATTCTTGTACAGTTAAAAAGGAAATTCTTGTGCTCTCAGGCAGTATTTGAAGACATTAGCTTATAACTAAGCCAAGCTGGTAATGATTTATAGAAGTTTACGTAAGTCTATATAAGGCTATAGGCTGCTGGCAGAGTCCACTCATATAATCAGTCATTTCCACAGCTTCCTGATAATTTTTGCCCCAGCTACCAGCAGCAGTGCTGTCTTGGCAACACTGGATGATAACATGCCATGGCATATGGTCAAAGCACTGTGGCAAGCCAAGGGCACTCAGTCCCTTGTGGATTATTAGCTCCACTTGCACCCAGTCTAAATTAACTGCCAAAGTTTTCTTTAGGAGCAATAGGGGGAGAACATGACAATTCTAAGAGGCAGTTCATGTCTTCTGACTTACCTTAAGACAGTTCTCTCCAGAGGCAGCCCTGCTTATAGATCTGCACTAACTAGAGAGTTATTTAAGAAAAGAACAGAACACCTTGCTTGTATCTTGCTCAATTTACCAAAGTGCGCTTGGGATTCCCACCAAGATAAAACAGTTTTAAGGCAGGTGAACCCTCCTTTCACATCTCTCTGCTTTGCTGCCAAGTTCACTGTCTGAAGCAAGCATGCCAGAAATAACTGGCTGTGCAGGTGAGACAGAGAAAATTTGCGACTCATTGCATTAACTTGAGTGTTAGGAGATTCCTAAAGTGTTGTTCTATTTGTGCTCGAAAACTCATTATGCCCCTTTCAAATGTTGCCTAGCTCCTAGAGTAGCACAACCTCCCTTCTGCTGGGTGTAACAGAGACCACCATATGCTTATGCTGGAGCCACACTACCATAAAAATCTTGAGCTTTTACTGCTCCGGATCAAGTTTTTTTCTTACAAATTTAAAGTTCCTTTGTGGGACAAAGTTAGGATTTTTCAGCAGGTTTAACCTGTATCTTTTTTGCAGCAACAAACAAAGATTTCTAAGATATGTTCCCTAGTATGCTTTTCATCCTTAAATTACTGAAATAAACACTCCACCTTAAAAGACTTTGAACTCCTTTAAGTCAAAGGAATTGAGCATTTATTCAGTGATAGCGGTGCCATTGCCACTGCAATTAGAAGTTGTCTTCAGTCTGTTAGATCATCAGAACAATGATATTCTGCATGATTTCAGACAAAAGCCTGTGATATGCTCTAATTTCCAGAAAATTAGTTGCTTTATTGGAAATATTTCCTTAGGTCAGTGTTCAAGACTTACAGAATGGCTCATGTTGCCAAGAGCAATGTGTGTAGTTAAATCTGTAAGCATATTTACCATCCCTCTTCCAATCAGCTAAGTCTTGCTGACTGACACCTAGCATGCCAGTAAATGTGTCTCTCCAGAGCTCATGTGTCACCATGTAAAAGGTGAGAACAATCAACAGCCACAAATAAAGACTCAGAGGCCTCAGTCATGTACTCGTATATCTCATTATCACTCTCAGAGGAGAGGAAGGTATAAACAAATAATCCCTTACATTGCTGCAGATTTACTCAGAGACTCCAATACAACGTGTTCCCTAGAACATTTCTTGAGAAAGACCTTCTCTACCATCCGTGTGAAGGGTTGCCAATGAGCTCTGGAATTGGTGAGAGCCAGCCTTTTTCATTTTGGATGCACATGGAGAACCATGTAAACATGGTTACCTTACATTGATCAAAATCTACTTATGATTCCTGAGAATCACAGATAAACATTAAGACCTAATGATTAAAGCTATTTTCATCCTTATTCATCCTAATCCTAGCACTTAATAAAACGGTCAGAAAAATGGTATCAGAACTCAGATAAACAATCTGTACCACCCTTTCCACTCCAAACCACTCAAGCTTCCAAGACTCAGAAATCCTCAGCCATGCCATCCCAACCAACATCTCTAAATGGGAGTTTTGCATACTATCTTGGTGCTAATAGATCCAGGCTGACTCCTGCCTGGTAAGCAGAGAAGCTGGCTTAAAACCTGGTCAGTCAGTTGTGAATAGCCATTTACACCAGAAGGTTGCAACTTTGAACAATGTGGGACCATGTTGTACAGGTGCTAACATGAAGGCTCCTACCTCCACCACCTGAACAGTGAGCAAGGGGCTCTCCCCTGCCTCCCTCCAGGCACAGTGAGCTCTGATCCTGAGGAGCTCAGCCCTCCATCCCTGCCCATCTCCACCACACCAGCAGTGCAGCACAGTGCAGTTTTAGTTTTTTCTTTACTATCCTTCTTCATACAAGCCACATCCTGGTGTGGCCTCCAAGTAGTGTGGGAGCACAAGCCACATATCTCCTATTAGCCCCAGAAAATGCTGCTAGGAAAGCCCATTGCATGGAGAACAGGTTAAAACATCCCATCAAAAAAGCAGCAGGAGAGAAGTGTTAAGAGAGGAAGGAATGAGGGGTTATGGGCTAAAATTGGCAATGAATTACATTTGAAAGTTGCAATGCAGGTCCTCTTATTGTGTAGGTGTTCACACTTGTCCTTAAAACCTTTACTGATTCTTTGTATACACATAAAAATTGGCCAAGGCATAGCAAACCTTCCCAGAAGGTGCAGTTTTGGTTTTGGGAAGACCAGAAGCATTGGGAAATCCAATCCATATTTGTTTCAAGTCCCTCAAAGAGAGCTTTTTTTTTTTCATTGTTGAAACATTAATTTTCAACTTAAGAAGTATTTCATTCCTTTCAACACTTCTTTCTAAGATGGCATTTTTTGTTTGAAAAGCATCCCAAGTTACAAGCAAAAAGGCTAGGCACCCCAAAATAAATATTTTTCAAATGAAGTGCTACAGGTCAACCCAGAATTATTTTTCTGGTTTTGTATTTTCCCAGAGAGCCTAATAAAACCTTTGAGTTTGTATTTGAAACCCAGATTCTTTTAGGCCAGCGAGTGCCCAGAAAAGCCCTTTATTTTCCAAGCTCTACTTTCACAGGATGTTGCTACCACCAGATTTGTGCTTAGTGCTACCAGATTCTCTGGATTTATCACGTGTAAAGTGATTTTATCCTGGAGAAACACAAGAGACCCCACTGGTTTTCTGACTGCCTAACATGTACCCCTCATACTGGCTTCAGAAGAGCAGTGAGTCACAACTACTATGGGGTGTAGGGAGCGTTGAGAGGACATTTCAAACAGGTTACACAGCAATGGAAACAACTGGCATTTTCACAATCAGGGAGGCAAAGTATAAAACTCAATGAAAGTCTATGGCTGCTTTGTGTCACCAGCAGTGAAGGGTCCACTTCTGCTGGACCTTCTAGGGGGGAAATGTGGCTCTGATTCTGCCACCACTTCAAGACAACCTTCTCCATCCACACACCCCCTCCCCCCCCCAGTTTATTGTGTCAGACTTTTCTACCTCAGTGATGTTGGTTTTTTTAACTTGAGTTCTCAGATATTACATCCATGGGAAGAGGAAGGGGAGAGTTAATTGCATTTCTTTAAAAATTAAGGAAGTTAAGCTTACCTCTTTGCCTGCATATGGGGAGCTGTGTGTCCTGGATGAGTGAGCTGACACGAGATGGTTTCTAGGCAACTTCTCCAAGTCATGCTGGAACAGGAATACGAATTAAAATTAAAAACAAAACCCAAACAAGTAAAACAAAACAAGTAGCAGCTACTCCATGCAAAACCAGATTTGACTAACTTGTAGGGTTCGTGTAAGGTCTTTTGTGGGATTAATATTGCTTTACTATAAAGGACAGAACCTGGCACCTCTGCACCAGCATCTGTTGTGAGACACATGATAAGCACATTTATGCAGACAACACACATAGCAACAACATGATAAGAGGCCTGTCATGACGTGTCATTGTGATGATATTACTTGATTGCTGAAATGCCATAACCCAAGTGTTCCAGGAACCTTAGCCTGACTACATCTAGGGGTTGGAAAACAGTGTCATTAACTCCACTTTTTTTCCTCTTTCCCAAAGAATTTTGCTTTGTATTTATCAATTTGCTATACCTCTTCTTTTTTTCTTTTTTCTTTATTTTTTTATGGGATTGGTAAAGTTTAGACAAAAAATAATGTTCTTGAGGGCTGCCTTTATTTGTTTCTTTTCTATGTTGTACAGAAATGAGGAGGATGTCTCATCTGTTTAGACTGTTCTGCAGTATTAGGAATTGATCACTGTACCTTTTAGTCTTAGCCCAAATTTCAGGATAAAGGTGAGATGATCCCATTGCCCTCAAAAGTAATTCTTCCAACATCTCCCCAGTTTATTCAACTATAAAAGTCTCAGACAGAATGTAACCTCCCCCATGTAAATCCAGAGTTGAGTCATTTTTCAAGTGTCAGAGTAAAATTTAGGCATCAGTGCCACAGCTGAAAATTAATGGTTTCTGAACCAGCATAACAAGGAGTTTTATAAAAAGGAGTTTTGGATGCAGTGTTTACAGCCTTCCCTTAAGTCTTGGAGGGTAAGGAATGCCTTCCAAGGATTTTAATTATCAGTATCCCATTCTGTTCCTGCATTTACTGGTGTGATTGAAAAGCAACTGCTGAAGTCTGAATTTGACTGAGATGGAGGAATTTGTGTTGTCAATAAAGTTACAAGCAGGTGTTTCAAAAGCACGAATCACCATCATTTTTTCAAAATGTGTTCAGGTTTCAAGAAGGGGGATACCAAAATTAAACAAAGTGTATAACAACCAGGCCATCAAAGCAGTTTCATTTACAAATCTACCTTTTTTTTTCCTCAAAGGTTGTATGGCACTGTTTGTATGACCCTCCACCAAGTAAGTAGGTTAAAAGGAGCAAGACTTAGCAGATTATGTTGTTCACATGAAGTCAGAGCAAGTCAAGGTTATGGTTAGAAAGCAAACACTCTAAGCCTAACTCAAGCTTTTTTCCCAGCCCTGAAGAAATTGTTGACCAGCAAAACTGCTGGTATTTCTTAAAATGCTAAGTTATGTATGGACCCAATACTGACTTTTGCAGCAGTGTTTTCTCCGCTTAAGGACCCAGAGCAGCATTCCAGATGCTACAAATCACTCCGTGTGTATCCAGCTCCTGATCCTTCACAGCTCTTGACAGATGACTAGTGAGTGAGCACTCTTGGATCACTGACGGATGGACTCGCCTTTAGGGACTGGGCTGTGCTAGGTCAACAACTCTGGTGGTGACACACTCTGGCTCCATCACCTCTTGCTGGCAAGAGTACTAGGTTGCCTTGCCTTGGACATCCTGTGCAGCAGGAACTGGTGGTTGTTTCCATGGCTGCTCCTGTCAGTGCTTGCTGGAGTGTGCAAACCCAAATTTAATCCAAATAGCACTTCATTCCCATGCATTTGGCCTCAGTTTCTGGAGTCAGACTCTGATACTGACCATTCACAGACTTGCTATTTTAATCCCTCCCAGATTTTGTCGTGCCTGCTTTCTTCAGGGTCTTGTGATCCACTTGGACCTCCATGACTTTGGTAAGTTCAGTTCAGCCTGAGTAAAGCTGAAGCAGATAGTGGGACTGGCCTCCTTTTCCCTTCTATCTTCCCAAGTTTTCCCAAACTGACACCTCTGCTCCCTTCAGTAAATACTGTTGCCTGCTGTCATCACTGAAAAGCTCACTGCCTGACTTGCCTCTAGAGAGAAAGGAGCCTATATAAAAAAAAAAAAGAAGGAGGAAAAATTAGGAACAAGGCCATGCTGTAACACCAATTATAGGGAGTAATAATAGCAAAGGCATCTGTGGTGTAATTCAGAGTGACACAGCCTCTCCATTGTCAAGCTCTGGCCCTTCCAAAGGGATAAAATCCTATGACCACAATGAAACAACTCACAGCATCAGGACCAAGGTTTTCAGAAGCTTCTTCACTCCTTGCTGCCTTTTACTAACTGTCAACCATCCAGAAGACATGCTAAGGGCAACTTTGGGCCTTAAGGTCTTGGATTAGTCAGAAAAGTTGATTCAGAACAAGGAAAGACAATTTCTTTTCTCAGGGATTCAAGCTGCTGCCTCAGGAAGACTTACAAAAATCCCTCAGAAACTTAGAACAGGAAAAACAAAAAAACCAGATGTTGCTTATTGTAGTTCTAACTCCTAATGAAGGACATTGAGTTTGCCATGCATTATTATTATAATTATCATTGTTGTTGCTGCTGTTATTTTAACTCTTATGATTACTAGTACTACTATTAATGCAGAGTGAGAATGCAGGTGGTACCCAACATTGCTCACATATTAGAGAAGCTAAGCACTGTTTTGGATTACCTTTTGAGATTTTAGTGTTTTCCAAGGGTGCTAGCTTAGCCACAAGTGGAAATTTAGCATCAGAGTTGATGGATCTATGGTTGCTCCAGCTCAAAGCCTGCCCCAGCTGTCTCCCCCTGCTGCAGGACTGAAGCACAAGATAACCCAGCATGATGGCAGTCACATGGTTATAGAGGTTCCCTTGGTGCATTATTGCTGCTCTCAACCCTGACAGCACAAGAGGAAATCTGGCATGAGGTAGCATTCAAAATGTTCTTGAGAAAGTTTGAGTGGGAGATTCGTGTTTTGAAAAATTAAACATCAAACCATGGATGACTCAAATCTAGGTCCAGTCATACCTGTACTCCAACAGTCTGCCTGGGAAAGAGGTCTCCAAAAAGAGGTCTTGGTTTACCTCTTGAAGAGGTTTTAGTTTACCTCTTCTATGTTAGCAAATACATGGCTATATATGGACAAATGTATCAGCAATGACTAGATTTCTTTCAGAAACCTTTGGTGTGTTTAGGAATTTAGAAGTCCGGTGACCCATGAAAGGCTTTTTCTACACCCTCCAATAAGTTACCTAGAGCTTTGTCATTTCTGTTGCATGAAGGAGGAGTCTAAGCCAAAGTCATGGTGGTGCCACATAGGTCTCACAGTTTCAAGGATTTCACAGAAGAAGATGGCTGAGGTTCACTTATTAGGTTTACTGGCCACTTATAAAATTTTCAGGATTCTCTGTTATGATATGAGCAAGATTAGAAACTACCACGTAGAATTTCAGAGTAAATGTCTACTATTTGTTTATGCCTTCTTTGGGAATAATGGAGATTCACATTGTAAGTAGTTTCTCTTCTGAATCTTTGCAGTTCTGGAGATCTGAAGACATTGCAAGATACAGGCACATCTGTTTCCTGAACCCATACTTACAGGCAATGACAGATTGCTCTGTCTAATTTTATGTATGAATTTGTGGCCAGTAAAAATACAATTGTGTTATGCACGCACACATACACACAGAATATATTGTTGGTGGCTTAAGAGAAAGCCTTAAATCAAAAATACCAGAGGTATCAGAATCTCAATTTTGCAGGTTCACCTTGCATGCGATTTCAACGTAATTGTACATCTTCCCTGGCAGGTTGCTCTTGATAGCTTTTTTCTGAAGGGAAATTATGAGTAAAGTACAGTAGACAAGGCCTTGAATAGCTTCTGGAATATGGTGCCAAATTTTCAGTAGAGTCAGAGTGTAAATAGCAGGAGGGGAAAGATGACTCAAAGAATCATTTAGATTGGAAAACACCTTTAAGATCATTGAGTCCAACCATTAAGTTAACACTGTCAGGTCCACCATGTCCATAATCACCACATCTACATGTCTTTTAAATACCTTTAGGGATGATGCCCCTACCACTTGGCAGCCTGTTCCAATGCTTAACAAATCCCTCCATGAAGAAATTTTTCCAAATATCCAATCTAAACGTCCCCTGGTGCAACTTGTGGCCATTTTCTCTTGTCTGATAGATTGTTACTTGGAAGAAGAGGCCAACTCTCACTTTTCTACAACCTCCTTTGAGGTAGTTGCAGAGAGTGATAAGGTACCTCTGAGCCTTCTCTGCTCCAGGCTAAACAATGCCAGCTTCCTCAGTTGCTCCTCATAAGACCTGTGCTCCAGACCCTCCATTAGCTTTGTTGCCCTTCTCTGGGCATGCTCCAGTACCTCAATGTCTTTCTTGTAGTGAGGGGCCCAAAACTAAATACAGTAGTCAAGGTGTGGCCTCATCAGTGCCATGTACAGGTGGGTGATGACTTCCCAAGAATATGATCTTTCATCATGCTTGCTATTACAGCATCGTGGTGGGATGCTCAGGGTTGTGTCATAGCACAAGCACTTCAGAACACAGTACAAGTTAAACATCATGGAGTGATGGGAGAAATGGTCTCAGAGTTATCTGATGATCAGAATGAATGCACAGCTGTGGTGTGAAGAACACTGCATAAGCCCATGGTGCTCAGTGTATCCTGCCATATCCCAGCAAACAGCCAAGCTTGTGTCTGGATAAAACAGCTCAGTCCATGTGTAATGCCTGCAACAATCAACTTTTACATGTTAATTACCGGGGCTTTTCTGTCATCAATCTACTTCATTACAGCCCTTTGCTCTGATTTTCATGGCTCAAGTCTTAGTAAGCCACGTACTTCTCTTTTTGTGGATGAGAAGGTAAGCAGCACGTCTTGATCACTTAGAGCATGCATTAGGTAAGGAGTCCCAGGGGGGATTACTGCTTCACTACTGCTGTCTCCTCTGAGAGATAAAGATGAGCAGAAGTTCATGCGAAACATAATTTTATGATGTTTTGAGCAACTAAGCCTTAAAAGGTCTGCAAAATGCTTCCAGCAAAGATATAGATGGGTGACTACACCACCACCTCAGAGACATTTTAAGATGTTCGGTGTCATTTTCTGAGGTACATCAGACTACAAGAAAGAAATTCCTGTAACAGTGTGACTAATTAGACATCTTCCTGCCCAGCCATATCAAACCAACATGAGATTCCCAAACAATTGTTTAGGCTGAAGAATGGACCAGTATAAGAATATATTGATATTGCTTTAAAAATGTTTAATTTTAATTATACATGGATTTTTCTAGAGGAATCCCACTGAAATTTGCTAAAATCCACTGCTCCAGATTTACACCACCAGGACCAAAATCTAGCTCCCTTCCATAGTAAGGGCTCATTAAGGTGTCTATGATCCAGCCATGAAAGGGGCCTTCATTTTGATAATTCTTTATTATCAGCCTTTTGAAGCCTTTCAAAGACCTGAAAGAAGACTGGAACTGCCTAGAGCTGCACAGGAAGCCAAACTCATGGTCCTGTCTTACCTCAAAGTTTATTGCTTCTGTCCAGTAAAGCGTCCATGTTCTCATGTAGAGTAAAGGCATCTGCAGGTAAATTGCCCTCTGCTCAGTCTAATGGACCAATTTCAGTTTTCATTTCTGAGGATATAAATCTCAGGCTCACTTTTCTGACAACACAGGGCATTTCAGTTTAAGAATTTCATCCAACAACCTCAAAACCTCACTTGGTTTGGGTTTTTTGAGTCCTAGAATTTGATCTTTGTATGAAAATTGTACCCAGAGGCACAGCAAACTTACAGCAGATGTCAGCAGCTTATCCACATGAGACATTTCAAAATGGGAGGTGCAACACACCAGCATCATCCATCTTCAACCGGCTCTGCCATCAGCATTGTGCAGTCAGCTGAAGAGCCATAATGGGCTTGAAGTGTAATGGATTGGTACAGGGTACAAACAAGGAAGAAAAGTAAAGACTGAAAAACATCTACCATGTAGTCTTCTGCTTTTACCATCTGCAAAAGAATGTTCTTTTTCTAACAGATGCTTTTTGCAAAAGACTTTAACTGCAAACTTTGTTCTTAAAAAGCTTTTAATGAAGCAGTTTCAGTAGTGAAACAGATGACCTCAGGAAGGGGTGAAATACACTTATGTCATTGTTTCTGTCCCCTGCTTCTGTCTCTGCTATGGTGTCTCTACGAGTGTGCAGAAGGAGCACCACCATTCTACACTCAGCAGCACAAATGCTGAGGTTTCTGAGACACACAGGCACTCTTGTTTTCCCTTGAAAGATGGTTATATGTGTAGATATATGCAAGAATGAAGGGTTAGATTGCTACTACTGATTCAGTAAGAAAAATGTTACATGAAAGAGAATAGAAATGAAGCAGACATCTAGTGGGGGTTGAAGAACCCTTACACTGATACCTGTGCAGTGTTGCTGTTTACTCAGGTTGGATGGCTGCTGTTTGAAACTCCCCACTCTGTGCTTCAAAGGGGTGGCTCACTTGGCTCTCTCTGTTTCTCCATTTGCTGACCTTGCTGTTGGAAAGAGGGCGGAGCAATTCTCCACTTTCCCACAGTGGTATTTGCCAAATAAGTAACAAGTGAAATATTATTCTTAAAAGGGCATCTGGGGTGGGGCTGAGGGGAAAAGAAAGTACCTTAGCTGGGTGTCCAGGAATCTTGCACCTGATAGATCAATCAAGGCTAAATGCAAAGGCAGATGTTTAAAGACTAAAGTAACTTAAGCGATTAAGGCCTGAATTTTTAGCATCTAACATAAGATACTTGCATGAACACCATATATGAGCAATCTAAAAGTCTTCATCACTGGGAAGTAAAGGGAGAGCTCTCTCCTCTCCACTGCCAAGAAGGTTCCAGGAGTGCTCTCCTAACAAAAGACACTCAGCTGAATGTTTGAGGCTGGATGTTGGGAACAGAGGCCGTGGTTAGTAAACTTGTCTGTACAATTCAGGCTTCAGTTTAGACAAAAACACAATTAAAGGTGTCACTGCACCAGTGATGGTGCAACAGGAGTCTAGATGCTATGCAGATATGGAGCCTCCCTCCTGCTTCCTGATGCTCTGCAATGTGCACAGGGCTTATCTGCAGAAGAAGAAGCCACTCACTTTGAGGAATGGACATAAGACAGTGGTAACCAGAAAGTACTGAAGCAAACCCAGGCAGCAGAAGAAAGTGATCATCATTTGCTAGCCCTCAACCCGCGTGCCAAGTCTCAGTCCAGCTCCTTGCAGAGACCACAGCCAGTGATGCTGAAATGGGAGGGCCATTCCCTGTTACAGTGCCTCCTCATGGGGTGTCTTTTAGCTCTATGGATCTGCCTGTGTTCACTGTCATGGAGGAGATCATGAGTTCATAAAGGCACTCTGTGAACTGCAGATTCTGGCTTTGTCAACACCTGTCCTTCCAAACCCTCATTCCCACTGCATTTTTTTCTAGTATATTTAAAGATCCTTTTCATGTAATTGGTGATTTCACCTTCCCTCCCTCCTATAGGCTAGGTTAAAAGGGGCAGGAGGTCCTTTTCCATATTGATTTGTTTTCCTGACCTTTCAGATACATGCAGAGAAGATCAGCAAAAAGGCACTGGAAAAAGAAAATAACAAAAGCACAGTGCTTGTGTTTATTCAGAGAAGTAAGACTAACGCAAGACTTAGCATTGGGTAGAAAATAAACTGTCTGCTGAAGAAAAGAGAGAAGTTGCCTGTGTGGAGAAGGGATTGTGAGGAGTACCAGTTTGCACTGCAACAATGATGGTGCAGGCTATGATATCACACAGTCAGCCTTAAGAGAAGTCTCACCTTCTCAGAGGTTNTAGATTTAAATAATTTAAATAGATAAATAGATAAATCCTATTTATGAATATAAGGAAATCAGATAAATTATTTTTATATGTTTACTTCTATGATATTTACACCCTGCTATTAAGTCACTTCTCATCACAGTGCACTCTGTGTGCACATTATATGTGCTGAGAATTTGGTTAGACATAAAGCAGACACTCTAATCACTAAAGCTTCCCTGATGTTTTCTCTCAAGTGCATCATGGTAGCATGATCAAATTCTAAGCTGGGTAGTAACATCTTTTTCTTGGTTAATTTCTCCCATACATTCAATAGGATTTGATTTTCATCTTCACTCCCGTAACTTGTAGTACTGCTTTGCCTTGCTGTATTCCAAAAGCAGACATAGTACAGCAACAAAGTGGCTGATACAAATCCTTTACTGATGTCACAGGGACATGGTGAGGATTAATTAATTGCTCATTCTGAGATTTCATATCCTAATATTAAAAATAGTACAATCATAACAAAAATAAATTCCTACATTATCAGAATCAATTACGAAAATCTCCAGTAAAGATAATACAAGTTTCCTAATAAAAAAATTCAGGACTGTATTCCAGTCTCAACCCTGCTGGGAGACAATAAAAAAATAAGCTGGACTAACTTTTACAGTCAGTAAGTTATATCTCATTAAAGACCTATGTAACATTGTGTTTCATAATTATACTGAAACAAAGTAGGATAATTTTCATTCTGAAGAGAAGAATTTAAAAAATCCACCCATGTATGTGTCATTGACAATCCATTTTCAATTCATATATTTTGTTAATTCAGATTAAGTTTTCCTTAGCCACTCTGCATAAGTAAATCCTCACTCTGAAGCCAGCACCTCCTATCACAGATACTTATCAGCAGCTTTCCTAAATTCAGTAACTATGTGGATTTATGAGGTTGGGAATGGACGATGGTTTCTTCAAATCATCAGACAGACCTCTAGGACTCAGATCTGAGCACCAGAAAGGTGAAGAAACTGAAGAGGAGATTCCTGGAGAGGAGATTCTTGTATATCCTCACTCAATATATGACCTGGGGTTGCTCCAAACTACACTCCAGAGGCAGTAACACTTGAGGGCTGTCCATGAGATTTAAGATTGAGACTTCTGTCCAACTTCTGTACCACAAACACCTGCCAGGTCTTCAGAACCTCCCTACAGGCATAACTTCATTGTTTCAGAGAGAGAAATACTGTGTCGACTTTCAAACCCTCTGAAAGATGTCACTAATCTACTCCACTATTGCACTATTACCAGGAAGGTCTGCTGAAAGATATCAGTATGAAGGCAAAGAGCCCACAAGTGGGAAACTTAAGTGGAGTACCGCGACAATTCAAAACAACCTAAACGATCCTTTCCTTTTGCCCCCAGGCACTGAAATTCTCTCTGAGAGTGACATTCTTTTAAAAGATGAGTAATCAAATATAAATTCTTTTCAGTGCTGAAGCTGACACCTGCGCCTACGATGTGCAAGGATGAACGCACCCATGACAAAAACACCTCTGCTCCTTGTGGGCTCACATCAGACTGATATGCTGTAGAAGGCTGCAGCTTCTCTAGGTGAATGTGAAGGCGGTGCCCTAAAAAAAGAAAGCAGCATGCTTTGTGTACAGTTAAATCTGGCTTGCCAACAGGGATGTGTTTAAGATACAGGGGGTCCTGAGGCTACATGCCACTGATGTACTTTGAAGTTAGGGCAGATCTATTCATTGTTAAGCAAACCTTTACAACTATGTTAGCGTACCCTGCATAAGCCATGGGAGGTGTTTTAGGGGACTACACAGGAGTGTTCGTTAGAGCCACTCAGCAGTGAGGAACTGAAGCTTCAGTGCATTCTGCAGAGAGGAACAAACACACCGCTCAGAGCAGGTTTGCAGATATGTACACCACTATAAAGTGCTTTTACCACTGTGTTGTGTCCTTTTCAGCTTCTTTGTTCCAGCTTTCTTGCATTTTTTTCTTCTTTTATTCACCTTCATTTTTCCTAATTGCTCCTCTGCCTTTACCTCACTATTACCCCTCTTTCCTCTCACATCCAGCTGCGAGGCTATTCTTTCCCCCAGGTCTGAGCACTCCTGGCAATACAACAGCAGCAGCTACTTTGACACTCCACTTGCTCTCTAGTCCTCTCCAGCAGGACCTGAACACTTTCAGACACACAGGTCTTGGTACACATCAACTCAACACATTACCTGTACTCTCTATTACTGACTGGTCACCCTAAGAGCTCTATTTTTTTCCTCCCAAGATGGAAAAAGAGGTCCTGCAGGGTGATGCATCCCATTGTCATTGCCTTCTGGAGTGATTTCGCCTGTACTGGCTGTAGATATTGTAGCTCGGGATGTTCTTGAACCAGGCACCTCAATTAGAGTTCCTTTTACTTAAGGGTGCTCAGAATAAATCTGGGCTTCACACTCTGCTGTCCCTGATGTACTCTTTGTAGCAGGCTTGAGGTTGATGTATTTTTTGCAAAGTGAGACTAAGGATAAATATAAAATCTGGATTCACTGAACCTGTATACATACAGTCTGCACTGGGTTCAGTCTTCCCCAGCTATGGAGAAGTTCAAAGACACCATCAGCTGCATAAACAAGTATGAATTCGTAATTTGTGAATTTTTCAGGGTGGGGAACAATTACTGTACAATGCTGCACATGTATTATTCAAACTCCTGAAGCCACCCAGCTGGCAAGGCAACAAAAGAACTAACATTTTGCAATAAAGTTCATTTTAATTGAAAGACCAAAGAGTCACATGTGCCTCTCCTTCTAGCCTTCAGGACAACAGTAAAACTAATGCCATTTTCAGAGTCACTGTTATTACAGGGGAAGTGAGGGAGGGCTTTGTTTGCTAACTATCAGAAAGACATACTCACTTTTAATGCCTGTCTATGCTACTCTATCATTATACAGGGGAGTTTCATTTTGATGAGACTATGGTGATGTATAATTTGCCTTTTATGAACTATTTGGCATGTCACCTCAAATATTAATCTAGATATTGCCAGAAAAGTGATAAGCACAATAAAGATCTGTTTCATTAAACTCAGTCCACATTCATGACACCACTATATATAATCAGTGCTGAGTATGGAGCTCTTTGGTTTGTTATCCTTGGCACAAGATATAGTTCAACAACTAAATTAAGTTCTCTGATATAGAGACAAATGTAGAGATGGCTGTCTTCAGGACAAACTCGTGCAACAGGCCAGATGTCGGGATGGTGACATTTCTTTCTTTTCCCTTTCTTGGTTTAACAAATAGCTAAAGACAGTTTTGTGCAGTTCATGTCTGCAGGATTGAACAACTCAGGGTTGAAGCTCCGAAGTGATCGAAACCACTGGTACAGCCTGTTCCAAGCACATATATTCATGAGGACAAATCTTGTGAGATCAGAAACTGAGACCCAGATACAGCCAGCCTCTGGCTGACTAACTGCTGAAACCCCAACATTCAAACCCATAAGCTATATGGGTTTCATATCATATATGAATGATATATGGGTATCACCCTCCTCATGCATTCTCCTAGAGTGCCCATCATTAATAGCCCACCACCATCAGGGTCCAGCGCAGCATATCAGAGAAAAGGAATTTGCTCCTTTTTGGAAAAGGCAGGCAGCTATGGCATTCCCTGCCCATCTTCTCTGAGCTGCTCGCTTTGCTGTACACTCTCCATGCAAAGGCAAATTTCATGGCCTCCTTCATTGGTTTGAAAGGGTGTGCAGCAGATGGGTTATGTAGAAATAAAATGTGGAGTCACTGTGGTGGGATGGTTGTAGTAGATACTGACTTTCATGCCTGATGCAAATGGATGTTGTCCTGGGCAGCTGCGGTCACTGGGGGACTGCTCTCCTGAGGCAAGGAAATGGGTATTCCCTGGAGAAATGAGCTTTGACTTCTTGCCAGAACAACAGGATCTGCTTGATTAGACAGAGGTATTTTCCCCATACCTTGTAGGACAGCACATCTGCTTTGTTGGAAACCTGTGTCCATTATCTATGGCTGACCTTTGCTTGACCAAGTCAAAAGTTCCACTGTCTCCAAGTAGCACAGGATCAGGCTCTTAATCTTTCAACACATTCAGGAGCACAGAGTTCAGTGAATTGCAGTCTTTCACTGAAATCTCTGGATAGTGAACTGCGGTTTGCTCCATCCTGAGCTCCCTGTAGTACCTTGTTTCAGATCTTCAAAAATGCTTGCCAAATTTAAAGTTGCACAGATTCCTTTTCTTTTTTAAAGGGTGGAAGGTTTTTTTTGTTTTTTTTGATTGTTTCTGAACAGTGATTGCATCGTTGATTCCTCCCCTTCTATCACGCAGGGTGAACATAGACACCTTAATAATTCTCTAAGACTGCATATGCCCTGTACAAGAAACCACTTCCTAGGTCTGTTTTGCAAATATATATATGTGTTACTTGCTGTTTGTTGGTCTCTGGTCAAAGAAAATAATAAATGAGCACAGTACATTCAAGAAATGAGAGAAGAGAGATTTTTTGGATGTCAAAACATTACTGCTAGCAATTTCAAAACCTCACTCCACTTACTCCAGCCCCACCAAACCCCATCCCACTTCTGTCTTCCAGGATATCATCAATCCTGGAGTGGGAGGGAAAGCCAAACGAATGACAGCTGCTGAACTCCAGCTTCTGCAAACAATCCAAGGTCAATCTGCTCCTTTCCAGACCACTTGTGAGGGATGTTGAGGGGACGGGGGAGAAATACCGTTCAATTTTTAGGCATACATTTTGTATTTAGATGACCACATACAGTCCAGGGCTTTGAAATAAAACTGTGGGATTCAAAAGGGTATTTTCTGACTATAATGATTTATGATGCTGCATCAGAGCCCTCTTTGAAGAAATGAGGTGAAGCCAAGTGGCTTTGGCAGGAAGGGAAATGATCATCTAACAATATGTCCAGACATCAAGTTTAAAACAAATAAAGATGCAAGCATCACCACAGGATATTGCAAAGACCACAGTTATGAACAGGTTAAAAAAGGGATTAGACAAATCTGTTGAGACTGGCAGCTAGTAGAAGACCTGGCTGCAACCTCTGGTTTGTGAAGTTCCCTTATTCCCTAATTGTCAGAAACTGTTGGGTTTTATTGAATGAAGACATCTCTACATGCCCTGTCATGGTAGCCTTTCCTCACACAGCTGCCACTCACTGAAGGCAACGTGCTGGTACAGCCCAGGGCCTCATGCAGAAGGCTTTGCTCTGCTGGGTTAGCCTGGGTTGTGTGGATGAGTACTGCCTTCTGCACAGGGGGATCTCTCATCCACTGGATGTACAAAGGTGTTCAGTGGACTTCAAAGGCAGAGCAGGTGGGAGGGAACGTTCTGGGCTGCACTCACTCAGGAGCAAAGAAGGTACATGCATCCTGATGCCATTCCCAGGGGCCTGACAGTTACAGGAAAATTGCAGAATCACAGAATCAGCTAGGTTGGAAGAGACCTCCGAGATCATTGAGTCCAACCTATGACCTAACACCACCTTGTCAATGGACTCCTTTGGTTTCCTTCAGGACTTCTGGAAAAAAATACACACAACCTAGCAAAGTCTTTAACACTGAAGATAAACACTGCAGTGCAGTCAGCAGGAATTCCCTCCAGAAACCCAAAATACAGCCCAGGACTGAGCGCCTGTGAAACAATATCCCCACTTACATGGATGGAGAAAAAGCACTGGGAGAGCCTCCAAGTTTGCAGCCCAGGGAGGTGAAGGTGTGCTGAGGGGAGAGCCTTCCCCTACACACTCCAGTGCCGTCCTCAGGCCTCTGTACCTCAAAGAAGAACAAACCAGATGTATTTTCAGAAGTTATCAGACCAAAAAAACCCACCTACTAGTTTCTGTAAAACAGAAACTCCAGCCTTGAGCACCCTGCACAATGCCAAGCAGCTGGTGTTGGTGAAGACCCTACCCTTCAAACCAGGCAAGAAGGGACAGCTTCTTAAAGCCTAGCCCCCTTCTTAAGCAAAAAGCATCTGAAAATCTGGATTCTGACTCAAAAAAATTCTCTGACCAATCTCTGCATTTTAACAATATGGCATTAACAGAGTTATCTATTGAGAAGTTGGGTTGTTTTGGAGTAAATGTTCCCTCCCTAATACTGTATGCAAGCAGATTTTAATGCCAACTCTCTGTAGCACCTGTAAACCATCTGAAAGATAAACAGCTACACAGACATAAGCAGCCTACCCAAAGTTATGGCAATGAGTGATAATGATCCCAGCTCCAAAGGCAGAGGCAGAGCACTATTCTCAACACAATCCTTTTAAAGTCTGCTCTCAGCTATAAATCTTCTCCTGGCCCTGTCACACAGAGCCTGGCCTCTTTCTCCTCGTGTTTACACAGGTGTAAACCCAAGAATATATTCATTACAGTTGGTAGTAGGAATTTTCCTCCTTTCTCATGCAGTAGAGTGGCATTTTACCAACTCAATGGAAAGGTGACTTGGTTAGCTGGCAAAAAAATAAAAGGTACTCTCCAAACAATGTGAAATTGTGCTTTGGCCCACATATCTAAGTGCTAAATGTCACTGCAGAAGGCAATGGCAGCACATGGTTAGATGGTCCCAAATCAGCACAGCTGGAGCCACCACACTCCCTCCCTCCCTGATTGCAATAGCTTATACCCAACCATAAAAACACCAGGCACTGCCTATGTGTGAGGCAGCAAAGCCCTAAGAGAGAGGTGAGGTGTACAGTGGATTAAAACTTACTGGAAAAAAATACATCTAGAATCATTTTAATGTGAATATTTTTTCTCTCCATCCTGTTCTACCTCCCCCACCTTTTCCTACCCCTCCTTTCTCCTTTTATGTCAATACAGCTTGTAAAAGGCTGGTCCAGGTCTTTGACTTTGGTTCCTGTGCTGTAGGACTTATGTCCTCAGGTGGGAGATGAGCTCTTCAAATTTTTTAGGGTTTTAAAACAGATGTTGAACTGTTTATGGATGGGATTATATGCTTTTTCTTCCAGTCTGAAGGACCTTTTAAAAGCAAGAAGGAGACAATGGAGAGAAAAGACTTGTATTTAAATGAAGAAAAGCTTTAAATAAATTATGGTTTCCTGAGGAAACGAGACTTGCACATCAATTCCCCAAACAACCTCTGGGCTGGCTGGTCAGGTTCAGCCAGGTTTGCCAAGTGGGCAGACACCTCAGATTCCTGTGAGCTTTGAGGCAGCCAGCAGAGAAGAAAAGCCTCATGTTAGGTCATCCACTGTGCCGTAACTATGAATGCTGTCTCTACTTCTGCAGAGATATGAGTGGGAAGGAAGAGGAAAGATGCAGTCATGAGCAGTGTGGTTCCTGGGAGGAGTAGGGCGTGCAGTTAGGAATCTGAGGATGCTGCAGTGAGGCTTTAGCAGGCTTTTGGGAAAATTGCTACAGCTCCAATGGCCAGCTGGAGAGCACTGGGACTGATTTTGCCTGTCAGGAGGCCAGAGAGCACTGTGATAGTGCTTCTTTCTAAGATAAAAACAGCAGAACCAGTAAGACCTGGTAGGGCTGTCAGAAGAAGACTGCTACAAAGGCCAGAGGTGGTCTCCAGTCTAACAGAACCTATCCCAATGGGAGAAAATAGGACTCTTCTCACTATTCTCATTGCAATGCAAAAGTCTGTTGCTAAGCTGCTCGCCTCATCTGTATTTATAGAAAAAGGGGAAAAGCAACACAGTTTAGGGTGCCATGACCTAGCTGAGGACAAGGAGGGGAAGAACCAAGACTATATTTGTTAATGGAAGCCTAGGGTTGCTGTTGTAGAGTCATCCACTGTGGAAAACCTTCTTCAGGTAGGTAAGTCCCATCCAGTGTTCCCTCTAACCTCTTTTTGCTTCAACCTGTCATTCAAAAAGAAATTACACACCAACAAGCAGAGAGGGGATCCCAAATACCAGGTCAGCTCACTGAAAGTGCTGAACCTTAAACATAGAGAAGTGGTCTCCTGTGCCAACCACCACCAGCCAGTTCCTCACTAGGACCAAAACAACTGACCACTCCTCCTGAACACAACTCCTACGTTCCTGGCTTTGGTACCAGGCACACATTTGCACCAGTCATGAAGACACACTCTGACCTTGAAGCCAGGATTCTTCCAGTCCACAAAGGTTTGCAGGGGAGTGAACTATGGGACCTTCCCTACATTTCTTGCTTCTCTGCTGCAGAGCCATTTGAGATGACGTGCAACACACTGAGTCCAATGCCAGACCCCACCCCTCTGAGCACTCAACTGACCCAACCTGAAGAGAGACCTCCATCAGAAAATACACAAGGAAGGGGATAAGCATGCCATAGATACTCCTTTTTTTTTCCCTCTTCCATGCTTTTCCAACCTCATATATCCCTAATCATGATTTGGTGATAATATCCTTTGATAGTCAGTCAGCAATTAGCATTCTTTTGGTAATTATCCCATCACCTGCATAAAGTAGATAATTCCATGATCCTTCTGGCACTATTCAGCAGCTACATCCCTGAGTTATAAAGTGAAGTGCTGAGTGGAAAATTTTAATGACTAAGGGCTGGTAAAATCTTAAATTGATGGCAATATATGGCAAAGTCTCTTAAATAGTGTGAAGTGCCCTTTTGGCTGGAAAGGGTTGGATGAACCTGCAGTTGATAAGTTGCTAAATTACATCCTATGGCTGGGTGCTTGTCTTGAGAAGGTACCGAATGATAAGTGCGCAAATTATCTTTACTTCACAGAATGAAACTATTTCCAGCAGAGATGATTTGATAAAAGAGAAGTTATTTATCATGATTAAAACTGGTACATTTGTACTTCTCCACATTGAACAGCTCCAGAACTGGCAATAATCTTCCTAAAAGGTATCTGAGCCTGATTTAAAGGGCTTTATGACTGTTTTAATGGATGGGGTTTTCTCTCATGGAGAAAGAAGATTTTAATGTCTAAATTGCTGTGTTTCTCAGAATTATTTCCTTTTCATTGCAAGCAGCTTGATTCCATGGTTTTTTTCACACCCTTTTGACACACCTGATTTTTCCTAGAAAAGCTCCAAAGAAATACTCGTTCAAATAAGGAGTAAACAGGCTGCTGCACACAATAGTAGCAGGAGAGCTTTGTCTTCCACACCTTCATTTTGGGCCCTGCAGAGACAGAAAAGACTTAAATCAATTTTCAGTGGTTGGCTGCTCAGTGATGGAGGAGATTAGGTGGTGGAGTCAGCTTTGTTGCATGATACAGAGTGACTTTAGTTAGCTTTAGCTACCACAGCTGGCAGCTAACCATTAGCCACCAACCAGTAGTGGCCTTTTGAACCTCTCAGGAGATAACTCAAATGAAGTTTATATGAGCTCATATAAGCTATAATATGAAATACAAGTTTCCCATACAGCTCTACAGAGCACCAAAGCCATGCTGGGCAAGGTGAAGCAGGCAGCATTCTGTGAGTGTAATGGATAACTGAAGAGTGTTATTTTCCAGTTCTGTTATCTTTTAGCTCAGGTCAGTTAAGTGAAATAGTTAGGTGAGACTATCCATGGAGTACCAGGATTGCCAACAGAAGGGGGTGAGATCAATTGCTAGTACCATCAAACATCATACCACCCCTGATGCCACAAGAGACTTGGCCCTATTTTCTTCCCTGAAACAGCATGTAAACTCCACTGCATGATAATGTCAAGCTGATAGTCAACCAAAACCAAAAAATGGCTGAACCAGAATAAACCTCTTTCCAATATTTCTTGAAGTCCTCTGAGGAAGACATCATTGTTGGCATTTTGACACTAACTTGCAAGCTTGCTGTCTTCCCTCCCTCCTCCTCTCTCTCTCTTTCTCTCTCTCTTTCTCTCTTTCTCTCTTTTCTTCAATTCTATGACCATGAAAGTTAAACATTCTTCGAGATTTTCTGAATCTCTGAACAGGTTAAGCCCCAATAACAATTTTTTCACAGAGGGTGTATTCAACAAGACAAGCTTAAAAGAAGAGAGTTGAAATTAAAGATCAGTTGGAGATCCAAAATGTTGTTCTTTAAATCTGGATGCTTGTCATCCAAATAGGCACAGGGCAGCAGTAGGGTTTCATAAATAGCTTCTCACAGAGGTCCTCTCTCTGCTCTGAGAGGAGACAGCATGGAATATTTGTCTTCAGCTGCACCACAGTATCAAACTCAGTTCCATCACACCTCAGCAGAGTTGTGTCTTCTTGAACCAGGGACAAATATGGGCAAGATGCTTCAGTGAGAGCAGCACATAGATAGCCCTGAGCAAAACTCAATCCTGTCAAAATGTCTGTTTTCCTTCTCCATTAAAAAATCATGTCCCATTGTATAATCACGCAACTGGCAGAATGTGGATCTCCCTTAACATGCAATTCATCAGAGACCCGCTCCATCTGTCCTGACCTCTTTTATTTGCAGCGAAGACCAGATTTCTCATCTCACCACTGGCACACATGGGGCTTGTGCAGGAGCAGGACTCCATCACCCAGAGCCTTCTGTGTTACATGGACCAAAGGATAAAGTGGTAACCGGGCCCTTGCTGCCCTTACTGCCGTCAGCAGGAAAGGGGCCAGATGCTAAGAGCAGATATTGCTGAACGGACCTTTTCAGTGACTTCTCTGCTTTGCTGAAACCAAAATGCTTTAAGGCAAATTACCTTCCATGGGAAAATTTAAATGAGAGAGAAAATACTGGGGTGCTGTCACAGCCTGGATTAACTCTGGGTGTGAACAAGTGGGCAAGCTCACTTATCCAGTGCCTCTCCAAAGAGGGCACATTCTATATTGTCCAAATCAGATTTGAAGCAGCACTGCTTACTTTCAGCTATGCTCTTGGAAGGGAAAAGACAGTGTCACCCACAAAACTCTGGACAGAAGTCAGTAATTCAATAACCCAGCTGCCCTTCAGTGCTCCACCTGGGCACCTCCTCACCCACCACAACTTCCCATGTTGGTTGGGAAGAACGGAAACAAATGGAAAAACTCAGAAGCTGCTTAAAAAAATTGTAATTATCCTCCTCCAACTGACTTCATTAACCAACACTTTATTACAGTATGGCTTTCTTAGAAAGACAAGACTCAGATATATTAAAATAATGCCAACTTTTAAAATTCTAATAGTGATTAGAAAATGCACCACGTCTAGTTGAGAAAAGCACTCCCCTACTTGCTCAGCTTGACATGCACCTAGAGGAATGACCCTGGACTAAAGCACATTTTTAAAATAACACATACGTATAACTGGCTTGCTAATTTGGGCTTTTGAAGTTGAAAGAGTCCTTTTATAACTCATGAAAGAGAGATGATTCTGGTTTGCAATAGTATTACTAAGTGTAATTGCTATCAGATATTTATGTACAGTGAATATATATACAGCAGATAACCTAAAACTGCATTGACTCAAACTATACACCATGAGTAATAGTTTCAGCACTTATGCACTAATAAAAAATCCCATGCTCCATTTATGTTTCTGCTCCCATGTGTCTCCCTTGTAGTAATTCAAGGCAGCGATGAAAAACAAGCTAATATTTGCACCAGTTTGCTAGGATTGCCTTTTTAAGACCCTAGAGCAAAAGGGTGATTCTCGGTGGCATTCCGTATTAGTATTTCTGGCCCCATGAGGGATGAAAGTGAATTTTCTTCATCTTTACTCATGGAGGTGGAGAGCAAGAGCCTTGATCTCTGTCCTGGTGTCTGCAGTGCTATCTGGAGTAAAGGGAATGCCACAGAGCCAGAAGCACAGTATGCAATAGTACATGTTAAAATAGGTTAAGAAAGGCCATACTGCATCAAAACAAGGGTTTTTCTTACCCAGTAGTCTCTCTCTGGCAGTGGTTAGAAGTAGATGTTTAGAAAGAATAGAAATACAGTTTGTGTACAAAGATCCTTCCCTCTCAGCTTCTGCTTGTCAGCTGTTTAGGCACTCCCTGGATCCCAGGTTGTATTTCAGTTACCCATAGATCCATCTTCCCCATTTCTATCCTAAACTTTGCTAAAACCATTTACACTTAGGGCTGCCACAACAATCTGTGACTGTAGCTCCATGAGCCGTTTCTGCTGTCACTGAGTTATGAGAATGCAAAACTGAGGACTGTGTTCCACCATTTCAGGGAACCCAAAAGGACCGAGTTTACAGACTGACAGAGCCAATCAATAATAAACCAAAGAGGATTGTTATCTATCCTGTTGATTTGTTACCTCTCCATTCTGCCAATGGACCTTTGCTGAGCAGCCACCTTCTCATGCTGGTATTCACATTCCTCTGTGTCCTTCCCATCCTCAAGAGCAGCTTGTGTCAGTCTGAAAGGTCCTGAGGGTAAAGAGAAATGTAGTTGTATCTAGGGAGGTCTAACAAGCTCCTGGTAACTGGAAAATGTAATTACCGATAGGACTATTTAGTCTATACTATTAAAATAGTACACACATCTGGCTAAAAATCCCCCATATTCTGCTAGGAAATTTACTTGAGATGGTTAACACTCAGCATGTAAATGGCAGTTACTTTGTTGTAGACGAAAAGCATGTGGGTATTTAAGATATTGATGAACTGGACTATAAGGAGATTATCACAATGCTACAATTAGAGACTAATTTCCCAGCAGAAAAAGCCTTTTGGAAGACAAAATGTCAATCCATTACTAGTCACACATACTCAAAACATTTCGCTTATTTTGCTCCTGGCTACTGACTCTTAGCCTTTAAAGTATATGGAACAAAGGGGAATGTCCAGTGTTTAAAACACACAAAATTTTCAGAAGATCTGCATCTCAAAATTTGGAAATTTGGGATTCAGTGGAAAGGCAATAACTTTCATACAGTTCCACAGAGTGTCCAAATTCCCTCTGGAGTCTGGAAACACAAACACATAGATTTTCCTTGGACATGACTGCTTTGGGGCAGGAGAATTTCTCCTGTAGACTGCTGGAGTAACCCAGGACTTTCTAGCTATAGCTTGAGGGCCTCTTATTTTATTCACAAAGGCAAAACAGCCTTTGATTTTTGTGTGACAAAGAGAACATGCAGCATGAAACCCTTACTGGACAGACCTCTTTACTTCCAGTTGAAATACAATGGCCCAAAGAAAAATTAAAATAAAACTGAAAAGAAGCTGTGGAAAACCATCGGTGCAATTGTAAACACGCAGAAGTCTCTATAAGAAGAGATGTCTTACTACTCCTTAGAGGAGAACTTAGAGGAATTGCCCCTTCTTTGGGCAAATCACAGCTCAACCTTGACTATCTGTAGGTGGATCACCCAAGCCATGGATTCAGCATCTCCTAGGGTACATGGGCCCAGTGCCATGCTGTTCATGAGGTCACACACTGACTACTCAGACTGGACTTTACTCTTCCTGAAACCCTGCTGCTGGGCAAAGAAAATTTCGGGGTTTGGGGCCAAAGAGAGCACACAGCTCTGACATCTCTAATTACAATCCCTATGTGGGAGAACAGAGACCTGGGATGAAGTTTCTAGTGTTTGGACTCGTTCTGTGTTTGAGCAAATGACCCTTTAACTTAGAAAATAGGTCCAGGAGCAGGGCCCAAAGTATTGTGCTCTTCAGTGGTGGACCAGCCACTTGTGAACCGGAGCCAGATGTCCCTGGGCTGTCACAGGCCAAAAGATAGAAGCTGCTGGAAAGAGGCTGAAATCACACAGGGAAGGCTCAGCAGAGAAAAGTCTGATCTGGAAGGGGTTTAATGGCATAGCCCAAAGGGTCTGCTCCGAATGAAATGGAGAATATTTCCACCCATGTCTTTAGGTTAATATTTGTGAACCATTTGAGGAAAATGCATCAGCGCATAATAAATCCAATTGGAGATGATAACATTTAATCACATCCTTAATTCTGACCTCATGCTTACATACATACTTGTATAGGAGGCCAACAGCAGCATTCTCATTAACTTTCACTTTTTAGACTTGACAGATGATCAGATTCTTACGTGGCCAGGGTCACCTAATGGGCTGAAATAACACACAGGTTGCCTGTCTAAACAGAATCTATTTTGGGGGGAGAGGGGGAAGGGAAAAAAAGAGGGGGAGAGGGAACAATGAAATTCTTTTAAGTCATTTTCATATCCTATACCTTCAAATAATGTAATTTCACTGTCTATTTGGAGTTCCACTTTTGGTTTTGGCAACAAAAGCAGATATATGATTTTTAAAGCCATTTAAACGATCCCACTGAGGCAAAACTCAAACTCCTGTGCTGGGCTGCCATCCTGAAGGATCGGGCCTGCCAGCAGAGCAGGTGGTGTGTGGGTCATCCACATCTATGTGACAAACTGTGATAATTGGATTGTTTGGAGAGCGGGGGAGGGATGTGACCGCTGTGTACAAACCTCAGAAGGGAATTAAAAGCAAGTCTGCATCCCAGTTAATAGTGCTCTATAAAAATGCAAAGTGGCTAATGATAAGCAAAGGAAGTTCCATTAAGCCATGTGCCCAGTGTGAAGGGGCATCATTGACCCTGTGAAGGATATTTGCTGGGAACAGTCAGGCGGCAGAAACAGGTGCAGAAATAAAAGCAAACCAATGGCTTGTTTTAAACTCGCAATATCTGCAATATTAATGAATATGTGGGACAGGGACAGCCAAAGAGTCTAAAGTGGCCAAAGTGTAATTTTTCATACCCATTTTAGGTCACAGGCATGCTCAAAACCAGAGGAAAATTGAGAAATGGCTTGCCTAGCACTAGCCATTCATTAGCCCTGCACAGCGCTATGCTGCACCAAGAGCTTGCTGAGGTTATTTGGGGTGGACTGGGATGTAAGGCAGGGAAGGAACACGGGAAAAAAGTTCCCCTCAGTCTGAAGCTCTCGTCAAGCTACGACATGGTCAGTGGGGAAAGAAACTCTTGTTGGGCCGATAATGAGCTGTCCTCATTATGAGATTAGATGCCAGAGTGAACAACACCCTCTTAATAATGCACACATCACTATGACAACCATGGAGTTTGATACCTGAGGACAACTTTATTGTGCTTGTGAAATTTCCTTATCTTAAAAACAGTATTTATAGTTATCAGACATCGATTTACCATATTCACCCTCCTCCTCATCTCTGCCTTCCTCGTTTCCAGGGCAGGATCGGCCAAAGGGTTTATATGCTGCTCCTAAGGTTAGTAAACTGCTGTCAAGTATCAGCGCCAGAGTCTGCTGACATAATTATCCCGCTAGCCCATACATAATTAGTAAAGCTAAGCCCAAACTATATTAATACCAGGATTAATTACGGTGGAAGCATAAACAAGGATATTAATGCTATGAAAGTTTCAGTACGGCTATTCGACAGCCCATATGCTTGTCTGTAGGACCACTAGGGATTGTGTTGAATCGGGAGCTGTGCGGTGCCCTGACTGTAATGAGAAATGAGAAAACTGCTGAAAAATTGATGCCGCCTGCAGATTGCACAATCCGCTGAACAGCAGGGGGTCGGCTTCTTACATCTCCCACTCTCGGTACAATATGCTAATTTCTGCATGCATACGAGTGTAAAAGGAAAGAAGAAAAGATTTCACAAAAGGAAAAAAATGCAAATGACAACCACAAAGATCACTGCAGAGAAATCCATGAGCTTTATATGGATTAACTGTGTTGGAGCTAGTGCTCATCTGAGTTTAACCCTTTCTGTCCTAGACCCATTGGCAGGTCCTTTTTGTGGTGCAAAGGAATACTTGCAGCTCCTTTGTGGGGAAGGAGGGAGGGAGAGAGGGAGAGGAGGGCAGTGGGGAGCTGAAAAGATGGAAAGGATCTTTTTTGCTCTTTCCCATGACTGTATTTCTCTTGGTTTAACATTGACAAGGAGGTAAGATTCTGGAAGGGAGGAAAAATGGACGGGGAGGGGAGTTGAGAAAAGGAGACTAATGGTCTTATCTGAGAGACCACTACAGCCTAGCCTGATCCAGCTTTAACTGGAGGGGGGGGCTGGCAACAGACTTTTCCTAGTCCTGCAAGATCTCCTCTAACTCCCTATGCCCCTTAGGGCGTGACTTTGCAGCATGTGGTTCGCAAGACCCTCCTAATAACCTGCTAAAAAATCCTTATCAAGAAGACAATTACCCCACGATTATTTTCTGCTCTGGATTCACCACCTCTTCCTCTCAGGTGAAAGAAACAGATGTGCTGCCTTCACGACAAGCCCATCTCTTTGCTGGAGACAGCCAACATGCCTGTGGTCCTGTGGTTCCCCGGCGTGCCCAGAACATGCAGCACACTTGCAGACAAGTGGGCTCCAGCAGTGCCCAGACAATCCTGCTGCCGTTTGCATTCGCCTTGCTCCCAGAGAGAGCCTAACCCTGCTCTCAGCCTGTCCCCCTCTGCTGCCCATGGGACCCAAGGGAATTGCTTCTGCTACAGCTCCACGAAACAAACTGGCCCCTCTGCCATGCATGTAGTGCTGACAGTGTGGGATAAATCCCATGGGTGCCAATTCTCATCTAGATACTGGGGGAGTGGGTATCCATACAACCCTACTCTTTCTTTGGGTGCTGCCAATGGTTTAAGCCCCTCATGCAGCAGAACAGGAAGGCAAAGAGCATCTTCTTCCCAGTCTGCAGGGGGGGAAATATCTATGTTTCTGCAATAAGACAAATCAAAGCTTTAATTCTTCTCCAATAATTAAAGAGATTAGTTGCTCTCTCTTTAGTAGCAGCAGGAGCAGCAGCAGGTGTTGTTATGCTCAGTCCAATGTATGCATAATGCAGCTTCTGTATGCAATTGCTGTGCCCAAGCATGAACAGAAACCTTAAGAAATATTTGTCATTAAAAAGTTGCCACTGGGCTTGTGTAATACAGTAACTGCTTAGCAAAAAGAAAATGTTTGCTTACTCATTTTAAATAGTTCTGGCAAGAATTTAACACTCCTGGAAAAAATATTACTGCTCTGGCGATCCAGAGAACAAAGACCAGAATGACTGTCTCATGTCCAGCAGGGAGAGAAATGTGCATCTTAGGATGCCCCAACCCAGACAGACATTTGCAGTGAACAGGAGAGGTGACAGAGCAGAAAAATATGAAGAAGTCCATCCTCTCTCCCAATCTGAACACGGCAGAGACTGTGACAAAGAAGGACAAATGTTTTGGCGGGATTTTTTGTGGCATAAATTTAGCACCAGAAAGGGGTCAACAACCAGTAAAACCCTGCACATCTCAGTACCTCTCTTCAATCTACAAATGAAAAATATTTCTATCCCACTGGAAAGTCTCCAATCACCTTCTGATTGTCCTCCCATCCACTAACTTTCTCTCTCAATATATCAACTTCCCTCCTCCTCCAAGCCTCTTTTACCCCCAGCACCTCTAATGTTAATTGTTGATTTTTTTACTGATTGTGACGTCAGTTTGATTTTAACCTTTCTATCTGTAATTGCTTGTACATGCTTTTCTTCCTCTACCGAGTATTCTTCCCATGAAATTATATCAAGTCTCTTTGCTGGGCTGATACTAGAACCTGTAAAGGCAGGTGAGTTCTCTCCTGGGAGATCTTCACAGCAGATCATTCTTCCCATAGGGTTGTTTAATGCCTTGTAGATCTTGGTGCTGACCTGCAGAGTTAGATCACCTTAACTCAGAAAGTCAGAATGGCTCTGACCCAGGTCACACAGATGGTAATTGTACCCTTCTGATTCCATAGCAATAGCAGGAATAGCAATAATGGATGAGGAAGAGCAGTTGGCAAACAATGAGGAACATGAGTTTCTTGCCTTTTCTCAAATGCTTTTGCTTGCAGCTGAACAGGGGCATTGGTACAAAGAACAGTCTTTCCCCTAATCTTTGTGCAAGAAAAGTCCCTTTAGGTAGATGTTCAAATAGAAAACAAATAAGTAAATAAAGTATGAGTTGTTGAGTAGTCATCAGTTGGAATAGCATTAAATATTTGAAAACAACATTGCTACTGTATTTGATCAGCTCTGCCATTACTATAACCATACTGAAGTCACACAGAAAGTCTCAGATGGCACTAAAATTTCTTCTTTTTTTGTTGCTCTGTTTGCAGTAGCCTGACAGACTAAGAATATGAATGCCATGCTTTAACCTTGTTGGAGTTAAAAGGTGTTTGGGGAAAGGAGGAAGCAGTATGTTTATAGCAGAAAGACTGTCCCCCTAAATGACCGAGCAGCACAAGAAGACACTGCTATGAATATCACAGGAAGAAAAACCCACAATGAAAAACCCAGATGAAAGAATGTCTTGTTGGCACTAATTTAGAGCTGTTGTGTTTCAGGAAACAAAAGCTGCCTACTCCTGAAACACCCCTATCCAAAGTTGTTAGCCAGAGCCAGTCAGCTGAAGATAATGCAGAGAATGGAAAGAGCAAACTAAAATACCATGCAAAATGGGGCAAGTGAGAACCCCCCATCCAGGCATCCTTGCTGTGGGGCAAGCTGTGGGGCACACACTCACACACAACACTGGCACCCAGGAGTGAACAGGTGCCACCATGGGGTACAGAACACTGCCAGATGTCCTCCCCCAGACAGCATGACAGTGCCTGTGCCAGAGCCACCACAATCACTTGAACTACGTCAGATTAAATCAGCTCATTAAAGTGGTCTCTCAGATTTATAATGAAGGTTTCTCTTTTATATAAGGTAAGCTGGCACCCCTGGACTATCCACCCGTTTGATATTGGAAACAGAAACAATACCTAACTCTTCTATTCTGCACTGGTGTGGCTGATGAGCAGTTTAATTTTGACTCTCACTACAATTTAACACTATGGTGGCAAATTTCAGTTTAAATAATTTTTACCCCTCTTCTGCTTTTTTCCATCTCTACATCATCCATGGATAAAACTGTTTGTACTGTAAAACCAACCCTGCCTTTTTTCATTATTTAAACATGGATCAGGTAACTGACATAGTCAAAAGCCCAGCACCACAGACTGAAGAAGGCTGAAGAAGCACAGATGCACAGATGCAGGGACAGAAGCCTTTAAACTAAGAACATGACTGAGAAGAAAGTAAGAGGAGCCACACACCATCAGAGTCTTCTAGAAACACCAAATACTATTTCCACTGGGGAAACCAGTATTTTAAAATCTGCAGCAGGGCAGTACAGGACATCTTTTCATCAGGACATGTCCATTTGAATTTGTGCTGAGCTCAGGAGGACCAGGTGAGTTTGCATAATTAACAACCTGACCCTGCAACCCAAATGCAAATGCACTCCCAGTGAAGTCAACAGGAGATTGCTGTGTGTGAAGAAAGCAAGGCTCATATATGAGTTTCATATGTGGCAGTGATGAATTCAGCCATAAAAATGTTTACAGGGAGATTATATTTCTTTCCTTTTTTTCCCTGACATCTTCTAAGGAATTTGGTGAAGTACAGAAAGTCTGTGACCACTCCTACGACAACATATTGCTGCTGGTGCAAAAAAAAAGCACATAAATAAGACTTTGCAGATCACCTATGCTGCCACAAGCCCCACTGAAGATTTCAAAGGAGAAAAAGAGTGAGGCAAGGCAAGGTTCCCTTCTGGAGGCTGTGGCAAACAACTCGAGCTGTGTGGAGACGCAAGCCCTACCTCAGATGTGCTAATGCTCTGGCTCCAATCCAGGGAAGCTATCGTACCACTGAGCCTCCCCTACCCTCCTTCTTGCCCAGAAAGTTGTGTAGTGCTGCTGCGTGCGCTGTTAGACAGATGCCCCTCGCCGCTCCAACCCAGGGAAGCCCTGCATGGCATGGGGATGTGTAGACATGCACAATATGCTTCTGCCTGTCACTTGGCTGTGGTGGTGCTTTGAGTTGTGGAGGGTTTTTTTCTGGATAAAAGGAGCTGCATGAACATAAGTCCTGATTGCTATCCTGGGTTGCGTGCAAGCCCTCTGAGCAGGACTGATCTGTCATGGTGGGCAGTTCTCTGTCTGATGTGACCTGAAGTAATTAAAAGTGGCCCAGCAGGCCGATGCCTCCCTCCCCCATCTCTCCTCTCGCTCTGTTTGCTGGCATTTACCCAAAACAACAGTGACTGATAGCTCCGAGAGGGCTGTCGCTGCTTTCCCTGCCATGATATGGCCATTGATCTGGCAGCATCTGCCAACTCATCAGCGCTTACTCTAATTCCCTGCCTCCAGGTTTGGGGTTTTGTTTCTTCCATTTTTCCCTCCTGGCGATAATTGCTGTGCAGTAGAACTCCCTTTTGACAGTCCGATGAGATCCAATTACCACCATGTCAGCATTCAACCTTGGGAGTGCTCATAACCACACGCTGACCTTAACTGAGGATGTTCAGACCACTGTCAGGGCAGAGGGCTGATGGCAGAGCAGAGGGGCAATCATCTAGCTCAAGCCCTGACCATCCCTCAACTTTGGGTCCAACACTAGGAACCTGCCTCTACATTAATTCATGGTATGCCCCTAAGTAAAAGAACCTGCTGTGTTTCTCATCTTTTTCCTCATTTCTCCCCACATATGAGGCATAGGGAAGATTCACATCAACCACCAAGCTGGAGTTATACTCTGGAATTGGAATAATTGCAAAGTTGATTATCAAGAAACTGGATGTGGCCTTTTTTCAAAGCTTTAATGAACTCCAGAGCAAGAAGCACCTGCTGCAGCTTCAGAGATGTGGAGTGGGTCTGCCTTGAGTCAGTTCAGGGTGTGGAAGCGAGTGTGAGCAAATGCCCATGAATTTCCCTGTTGGCAAAGCAATCATCACAACTGGAGCCAAAAGAACAACCACCACCATTGACACACTGCCTTTCATGTCGTCAGTTCATTATAAATAAATCCTTAGACCTGCAAGTTACAGGAGCTGTATGAAAAACATTGTATGGATTGGCCTGACTCCAAAGGAGTCTCTATAGCTCCATGGGAAGCATTGCAGCTTCTGTGGACCAAGAGCACCCAGGTGATACAGAACCCACAGACAACATCAGTAGGGATGTCAGCCTGTTTTTTAGTGTCCAAGTGTACCTTTTATATCTCTTCTCGTTAATGCATGATATAATTGTATACTGCCTACAAATAATAAATATTTCACTATGATTTTAAATTCAGAACTGGGCCAGATTAACCAGAAACTTCATAACGCTCTGTTTTCTTTTTCTTCTTCCTATTATTTTTACTATTTCTCTTGGCTTCTATTTTCAGATGGAGGCATGTACACAGAACACAAATTGCTACCTCTTTTATGTCATGCAGGTGCACGGGTGACTGCTCCACCAGGCACCTCGCTGGCTACTTATGCATCCTGGGATGTAATCTGCAGGCTCACTGTTGCCTGATCCTATTCCACATTGCAGCATGCCAGGCTGCCCAAACTAGGCTTACATGCTGCCATGCACCCACCACTGCCAATCACATGCGTGAGCTCCTCTGCCATAGAGAGAGGGAATGACTTACACTTTCTCATTAAACATGTAGAAAACTATTTTGGCCCAAGACTTTCTTTCCCAGTCTCCACTCATCCAAATGATCAGCCTATCAGCTTCAGTTGAAAACATCTGACCTTTCTGGTGAAAGGCATTAGGTATCATCAACTGGATACTCAGTCATCTTGAGAGCATCTTCACCATGCTGGGATTTGGGAGGAATATTGAAACCCCAGTTCTCTGTCTACAGGAAGTTCCATTTTTCCAGCAAGGAGGAGAATCAAGGTGCTTGGTGCTGTGTCCTCTGCTGCTTTTGGCTGTTCCTCCCAACCTGTGCTGCCATATGGAGCAGAGGGAAGGAGGTGAGGACACATCTGGCTGCCACACTTCAGCCTCACTTCAGCAGCAGCAGATGCACTCAGGAGCCACATGTGGCCCATCAGCTGCACTTTCATCACCCTGCATGGCTGCTCGTGTTGAAAGGAACAGTCAGCTGTGCCATTTTCTTTGGGCCCGAGAACACTGTGAAATCTGAAACTCCCATTTCATGCAGATGCACCACTGTTGCTGCTGAGACAGGCGTGGCAGATGCAACCCCAGGAGGCCAACACAACCCCACAGGCGCCCCTTGGGCTCCAGACCAGCAGAACTGAACTGCAGTTCACCCTCTGGGGCTGGGGAGTGGGCTGAGCACAGACAAGCTGGAAAGGCAGACTGTCTTGCCTTTAAAGTTTGACAGGGAGGTCTTGGACAGCAGTCAGGACTCCTGATCAGCACCACTCTGATCAGAGTGGTGATCTTTTTCTTGATGAAAATTTGAATTTTGAAGGAAATATATAGAGGCGATGAAGGAGAGAAATGGATTTTCCTGCCCACTCCTCACAGTGTGTTTTGGGTCTTAGACTAAGCTGACCTATATGCAGAGAGGCCGCAAAAGAGGGCCCTGCCCTCAGTCCAGTGTTGTCTCCCTTCTGTTAGTACCTGTGGCAGTGAGGTCATGCAGGGCAATGACCTAATCCACCTGGACACTACTCCTACCAGAAAATAGTGATGACTTTTCAACCAAATCAGTCCTGACAGCAACGTGCCTTCCTCATTCCAAATGAGTGTTGCTATAGAAGTGTAGAAACAGGGAGAGGCAGCAAAATCTTCTACACACACAACTTGGAAGAAAAGAAAGCAATGACCTTGTAAAGAAGTCTAGGACTACTTACCTAAGTATTTCCTATTTTAATTACCACCCTTTCACAATCTAAGCATTCAAGTGGTAAATTTATTTCTTAATTTGTCTGATTCCCTTATTTAGGGATCACAAGTGTCCAAACATGGTATCAGTTTCACCTGGGGGAAAAAAAATACCTTCAATTTGTTTTCTATCACTGAGGCAGAGACTGCATTTTTTATAAAGTTCCCAGAGAGTATTTGGAGACATCTCTGGTCTGGTGAGATTACAAGACAAACACTTTGTTCAGAGCCAGAAGAAGTCTGCTGACTCCTAAAAAATAATATGGTAATAATGAATAGCAAATGTGGGTCAGATGCTCAGCTAAGAAAAATGATCATTGCTTGTCAGTCCTTGGCAGAGCTCAAATGGTTTACACCAGAAAGGACAAGGGTTTCTCACTCTACCCAAGGATATCTATAGAGGAATTCCTATTTTCTGGGGTGGCATAAAGCTGTTATTGACAAGAATTTGGGATGCCTGCTCCACTCATGATTAATGAAGCCACAAGTGAGTTATATTAGTCACCCTGCCATGACTGACATTTGGATTTTTACTGTGCCACACCACTGCCTCTTGTTTATGCCAAAGGATTTACAGGCACAAACCTTAAATCTGAGACTTTATTAAATTCTGCTTTCTTAATCTCTCAGCCTATACTGACAATTTGTTTTAGCAGAGACCTAGGAGAGAAAATAAATATAAATGGTGCATTTAAAGATGTCTAAGCAACTCCCTAAACCAGCAGTTGTCTCAGTATGATTTTAAAATCTTGTTTTTTCCAACCTGTCACAGTTGGAAACATTTGCTGTATTCCTAAGGAAAGGGGGATTTCTCAGCCATCCGATGGCAGAAAGCCTTCTTTTCAAGCACTCATAATGATGTATATTGATATTTGTTTCTTACAACTGTCACTTTTCAGGGGATTTAATATTGTACATACAGCAAAACCAGCCAACAGACTAATTGATTGATTGCATGGTTGATTTTTGAGTGGAAGCAGGATTTTGTATTTGAAAAGGAAATCTTTGCTCTTGGCCAACATGGAAGCTTAAAGGAAATTGGCTGAGGTATGAAATCTCAGATATATGTTCACATTTACAAGTAGATAAATTTGTTCTAATTAGAGTTGAGATTTCCAGCTACATAATCCCAGGGGAATTCACAACCAAAAAGTTATTCTCAAAGAAAAGTCTTCTTAAGCTACCAAGGCTAAAGACTGAGGTGATCAAAGGTGAAAGTTAGATTTAGTACAATTTAGCATCTGCTTCAGCAGATTAACACATGGGTGTATGGTCACCTCATAGGGTATAAATATGAGCACATGTGGATAGCAAATGCAGATATAAATCTGAGAATTAATTCACTTTAAAGATTGACTTCACTGGAAAATTACACTGCTACAAACCAGTGTGAATCTAAACTCCTACAACCACTCAGGCAGTGTCCTCTGTGGATATCCTTGCTCTGGGTTGGCCGAGTACTGCAGTGCAAGCAGCTGGTAAGATTTTTTGTGCTGCAGTCAGTTCTTAACTCTCTACCTCAGCTGTAAAAGACAGTTTAAGTGATCTAAACCAAACATCTATTTATTTACACTGGCTGCTTCATTTCCACCATGACATGGAGTTATTTAGGGGAGAATTGAAAAGGTGACCACAGGTAGCTATGGAGATAGTTCAATAAATGTATATTGCACTCACAGCCACAAACTCGTTTTCACTCAGGAGGTGAATGTGCCCAGGAGACTGGGCCTGAGAACACTCTTGACATTTTCATTCTGTTGGATAAAGGAAGAGGCTGAAGAGAGATGTTGAAAAGCTTGAGGAGATGGAAATCATGTAAAACTGCTTCCAACTGTGTGTAAAATGTTTAGCAACTCTGGTGTCATAACAGTTTGACACTGAGTTGGCAGTGTATGCCTGTATGCCAGCTTCTCAAGAGGCAAGAGAGCTTTCCTTGAATTTCCAAGCCTGCTTCAGTGATCAGATATTATTGAAGGGGTAACAGGGACTGAGACTGGCAGGGCTGGTTTGTTTTCAAAGGTATTACAGGTGTTTTATTTCATTCCAAGTTAGTGACATCTGCTTGGATGCAGATCCTCATGAGGCTCTTATACCTCTATATTATTTACAGTGTACTTCTTTTCCAGGGGCAAATGTATAAAGAGTTTGTAGTTGGCATTTTTGTAGAGAAACAACTCTAGCATGCAGAATAGTCTCAGTGAAATGAAGGATGGAAATAGAGGCAAGAAGGGTTAGAAGAAGAACAGATGGGAAAATTTCAAATATAGCTTATAATAAAGCAAAGTGTCCAGATGATCCTCCCTTCCTCCCTTCCTCCCTTCCTCCCTTCCTCCCTTCCTCCCTCCCTCCCTTCCTCCCTTCCTCCCTTCCTTTCTTCCTTCCTTCCTTCCTTCCTTCCTTCCTTCCTTCCTTCCTTCCTTCCTTCCTTCGCCTGCCTGCCTGCCTGCCTGCCTGCCTTTCATGCCTTTTGCCAACAGTCAAATATAAAAAAAAGGAGATAGACCAACACCCGGGATACAAACAGTTCATCTCTGCTCCTCTACTAAACTTCAGGGAAGTTAAGCTTAAAATTTTATAGCTTTCTCCTTTTTAATATTAAATGGAAAATTCTAGCATTTGCCAATTCCTCACCAAATCTATGTGCTGCTGTGCTGTTTCCATGGAGGTTGAGCTCACCAGCTTTTGCACTGTTTTGATGCCTATGCATGTTTCAGCCAACTTGAAGGCATACCTGAGAAACCATAACGACCCCCTCTCTTCAGAAAATCTTCTGTAGCTTGGTACCTGCATCCTACAGGGCTCCCTGCAAGACTGAGTCTCAAATCAGTTACTTCAGCTAGAGAAGAAGGGCCATGCCAAGGTGAAAACTTTTTAGCTGAGGAACCTAGTCTTTGTTAACATGCAAACACACATCATGGATTTAGGGATGAATTTCTAAATTTATGTACTTCCCACCTACCCTTGTTATCAGGTGAGGATAAAAGTCTCAAGATGCTAAAAATCTTAATGTGGGCTGTCCCTCATTCCCAGGTTTGTTTATTGTGTGCTTTTAGGGAATGGTCAGCCTGCTGTCCTGGCCACTGGCACTCCCATCCTGCTCTGCCCAGCCCCCTCTAGAGCTCACTTCCCCCTCAATTTTGTCAGCATAACTGCACATGAAAGGGCTCTCTAACCCAACTGCTGAAGTGATGAGAGTTACAAAAATAAACATAGTACTGGAAGTGCTGAGGCTGACCCAGATTACTGTGACAGAACTGGGTTAGGGAGCACCTCCAACCTACAGTTATGGTGGCACACACAAAGCAGGGATGATGTTTAGCAGGGTGCAAAAGGACAGCTGGGGCATGGGAGTGTCCTGACACTGGGTTCATCTAAGGCCAAAAAAGCACGTTAACCCCTTCTTTAAACAGCACCTACTGTCAAGAGGGCATCTCATTTCTTACCTGTGTGAACTCTTCCCCATGGTACAAGCACTCAAGGAGGCTTTTCAGTGATAACAGCAGCAAAGCTAAAAGAAGAAATTAAGAGAGAGACAGAGTGAGAAGCTGGAAGGAGGTGAAGTGTCCTTGTTTTTGTACCTAGTCAAAATACTCTTCTGAATTACTTACAGGTAAGAGAAAAGCCCTCTTCTGCCAAAACTTTAGAAGGAGATGGGTTGTTTTTTCAAACCAATGGAAGCTCCAGACTAGCAATGGACTCTGCCATGTCAGCAAACGCATCTGAAATAAAGTCCATCCCTCTCACAGCATTAGGATTTCCTCCTCTCCCGGCACTTGCTAGAGCAGCCACTTGAGTCAGTGAATGTTACACCCTTTCACATTTCTGCAGTCTGACTCTGATCATGTGCTAGAATAGATAATTACAAAGATAGGAACAAGTAATACAAAGAAAATAAGGTTCCAGTTTCTTGGAAACCGTCTTCTGTGACAGGTTGTATATCAAATGGTATCAGAAGTAAACATTTTTTACAGAAAGGGAGAAAAGGACAAACCTTCTGCACTTTCTTATTTGGGATAGGGCTGGGTGGAAGAGCAGGAAAACTAGGACTGGAAAGAAACCAGCCATCTATCAAGGGGAAACTATATGTCCTTGTAAAGAGAAGGCATATGTCAGATCCATCCCAGAGGTCAAGATTGGGAGAGGAAGAGAAGATATGGGAGAAGAGGCAAAAAGAATAGCTCTGTTTTTCAAGACTACCTGGAGCTTTTCTGGAAGGGTACCTCCAATGAGAAAGGTGTCCTGCTCAGGGAGCCATTTTCAAGGGAAGTAGCCACAGGCAGGAAATGTGGCCAGAAAAAAATCTTCATCAGCACTGGAACACAAATTAAGACACGATATTAAGGAGAAGCTATTTGCATTTGGTGAACAAGTCATATTAGTGTAACAAAACCCTACAATTATGCTCCATGTTCTGGACATCACCCACTGATGACTGCTCTGTTGTTCCTCATGAATAACGTGTATATATGGTGATACACAGCACTTGTTTAATAGCAACTTCAGACCAGTTTGAGGGTGTTGGTTTTGTAGTCACCTCCAGAAGACTGAACTCTGAGTCACATCATAACAGGGTCACTAGCCTGTAACTGGTTAAAAGCATCTCTCATTCTTAGCAGCACTCCCTCAAGTCTCAACTTTATGATTCAGGTAACAAGAGCAAGGTGATCAGATATATTAATAGACATCATGTCTAGCTAGAAGGTGGGAAGCTGAGTGCAAATATGAACGTCTCCCTTTAGTGAGCTTAGTGAAAGGATGGAAGTGCAAGGGAGAGAAAGTCGTTCTCATTTCCAGTAATATTTTATTGATTTACTTCATATAATGCAGTTCAATAACTCGTCCCCCAAATAGATGAAACTTCAGCTCCATATAAATAGGTATTAATCTCAAGTAAATTACTGATGAGTCTTAATTAAGCAATAAGATGGAACAGCCCATATAGTCAGGCTGATTAATGGCATATCTTGGACAGACACCAAGGCACAGGGAGGCACAGGGAGGCACAGGGCAAACAAAATAAAAGGCTTCCAGTCCACTCATGGCATGAAATCAAACAGCAGACCAGTAAACCCAAACACATCCTCAGGGTATTGGCATAGTCAAGGGCTTGACTATGCAACTTCCAACAGTTTATTTAAAAGAAAATAAGGCAGAAACTGAATCTCTCAGATTCTTCCAAAGCAGCAGGCCATGTGATTGCACTGCTGTTTGCATCTTTCTTATGCACCCAAATAAAACATGCCAGTAATAGCAGCAGGAGCATGGCAGAAGGTGTATAATGCAAGAAACCCACCAAGCAGAGATATGCCTTTGCAAATCCCTGGAATACACCGTGTCTTCAGTGCAAGCCGAAAACAATTCTGCACATTTTAGGGGGCATTGTTCCCATTTTGTTTATGGCACTGTAAATTAGGAGGGACTCCATGGAGGTCAACAGAACTAAAAGACTGTGAAATTGATGTAAGGCAGAGAAGCAGGGGAAAAAAAGCTCCGTATGTTCTCTCCCTGCACACTGGCATCAGAGTCTGCTTCCTGGTTTATCAAAGCATGCTATAGCCCTTTCTATTTCCCACTAGAGAAGTAGACCATTAGCATACAGCTGCACCTCTTAGGAGAGCAAAACAGAAAGAACTAGAGTTTTAGTGGAGTGGTGTTTTTCTGTTGTTTTGTGAGCGTTTTTTCACAACAGGCAACATAAAATACACAGAAGAGGGAGACATGAAAAAGCAGGTTCTCAGCTACAGTTCATTTCATTCAGTTCATTTAGTCAGTGGAATTACACTGACTTACTGTAGATGATCAATTCACATCAGTCTGCCCCACTCCTCTCTCTCTGTCTGGGTCCAGAGAGATTGAAAGCAAGCACTGAAGAGAAAGCAACATACAAGGCCAAAGAAATTCAAGTGGCAGAGAACCTGGTGGAATGAGAATGCATCAATATTTAACAATGCAAAGACTATGTGCCAGAGAGGGAAAAAGGAGTCAGAGGACATTCCCACGAAAGTGGGAAAAGTTTTCAGTGGAAAAGGCATTGCAGCTGAACAGATTATAGGTTCATAAGTACGTGAGCCCATTACAGGTTTCCATTTGCTCCTTGCTCCTAGTCTCCTGCATCCTGGGGCTCTGCACTGCTCTACTGCCACTGTTCTCCCTCTGCCTCAACAGGATCCCTCTCTCCCACCACCACAGGAGATGACCAGCATCTCTTTTTGGGTTTTTTTGCTCCTTTGGTCCTATGTCCCTTTAACACTGATTCTGTGGGCTCTGCTTTATTAAAGTGTGAGGAAGAAAAGACCTGTTGGCCACTGATTATTAGCACTAAGGACTTCAGCCCCAAGGATAACTGTCCTTGCTGATTAAAGTACCCACTCTGGCCATCAAATCACTTTCTAGCTTAATAGTACTCTTCCTGCGTGCTCTGTCCCCCCTTCTAATCCAATTGAAAAAGTCCAGAGCAGGCAGGAAGCTTGGACAATGAAAATCAGATCTTTTACAGGACTGTTACGAATAAAGCATTTGTTGTGAACAATTTCTTTGAATGAAATATGATTGGTTGTTACATGGGGCAGCTGAAGGAAGAACCAGGTCAGTAGTTCCATCATAGCCTGCCTGTGACAACAGTGAGCTGAGATAAGGTGAGCAGGCAAAAGTCAGCAACCTCTTCAGCCACCTCCACTGAATCCAACAGACAGCATGAGTCAGCAGGTCTTGAACACATCAGTATGCCCTGCTCATTTTTCTCCTAACTTCAGCACTTCGGGGGTTTTCACCCAAACACCAGAATAATAGATTGCACATTAGACCTATTTTTTTCTTTCACTATTCTCTTTGCACTTCAGCTACCCTCCTTGTACACACGCACAGACACATCATACCCCCACTTTCCATTTGAGCTCAGCCATATCCATCCTAGCAAAGCCCTCTAGGGCAGATGTAAGTAAAAGCAGCAGAAAGTGCTTTGGGTAGTGCACCTTTTATTCTGGTTCACTGATGTAAATGAACTCTGTCAAGAAAAAAAAAAACCTGTTTGTTTTTCATGCTTTGTGTTGGTTTAACTGCAGCTACCATAAAAATATAGCTGGAAATGTCACAGCAGAATCACACCCTGGCTGACAATGAAATACCAGCTACCTCTCTAGCATAAATCTTGCATAAAGTACCAAGGTTTAATTTCCAGGGCAAAGGGAAGCAGGCAGACTCAGGAGGCAAGAATTTAAAGGAAAAGAAAGAAGAAAGCCATTTAGGAGAAAACAATTATATTATTAAATAGATATTCATTCACGTACATTAGCAGATAGTGCTGCATCCCATTAGCAGTCACTCTTACAACAGTAAGAATTTTTCTGTCTTTTTAAGGCCTCTGGATAAGGCTGCCAATTGTTGAATGGAAAAAGCTCCAATGAAAATATTTAGTTTTGGCAGAGACAAGGCCACCTACAAGGCTTTCCATTTCCCTTTTTTCTCCTCGTTCTCCCTCTCCCAACCCCCTTGCAGCCATTAATTTACTAGCAGCAGCTGTGATTGTCTGAGATATGCAGAGAAGCATAAGACCATCCTGTGCCTCATGCCAATGTTGTTAGTTCAGGAATATTACTGGATTATTTTTTAAGATGTTCCTCCTCTTGTATGTAAGGCTGGAATTGAAAAAAAAAGGAACTTAAGAGGATTTTCATGCAGCGTGTTTGTTATTCATTTTGTTGTTGCCACAGCATGTGGGATTTGTGTGCATTTAAGATATCAACTTAACTATGTTCCCTTCACTTCATTACTTGCGTTTGCCAGCTGATGGGATGCCAAGGTGAAGTAACAGAATCAAAGAAGATTTAAAGTAAATACCATTTAGAATATGGGGCAAACAATGTAATACTAGTGAGGTGGCTAAAGAATGGGAAGAGAAGGGGAGGAAAGGAGGTATCATGTACTGTTTTAATAGGGGGTGCCTCTACAAAAGACTAATGCTGGGAGTAACCAGCTGTCTTGACAAAAATCATCTCAAATATTGCCAGAGGTATCTGTTGTCATCAGTCCTTTCTTTCAAAGGGCTGCTGCACTCAGGTTTTATTTGGCTATATCTTTTACTGTGTTCTGAAAGACATTCCAATCATTAGTTTTCCTTAGGAGGATAACTACAATAAACTACTGCTTTGTGCCATAGATTTTTTTTTGTCCAATTTGCACTGCTTCTTCACCAGATAGGCCTTATCAGTGCATGACCTTCAGATTTTGCCCTTCATTTTCTCATTCTCAGATTTTTTTCTTTACAGGAACAAAGAACGTAAAGACTAAAAACTAGATGCTTGGTATATAAGCACTGGCTACATACTCTGTGCCCTTACCTCTTTCTTCTGAAGACTCCTATTGAGTAAGACCATGTGTTATTCACAAGGGCAGGCATGTAACATTACCTTCACAGTTTTCTAGCTGGGTAGGTAAAATCTACTATCACACACCTATCTAAAATTTCATTATTCGAAGAGAGTGGCAGTGGTCAGTAGTAAAAGTTTTAGAGAAAAGAATGAGACATCCTGTTCCTGAAAATAATGAAGTAATTTGGATCTTGAAGAGCCAACTTCTATCAGGAATTCTCACTATCTGCACTTTAGGCACTTCAAGACTATGGTCACTTATTTTGACTCTTTTAAATAATAAAACAGTATTTCATCTAGGAAACACATTAGTGTGGGGAATTCAGAAAAATTAAGTCTTTATAGCTCTCTCTCCTCCATCCAGATTTTGGAGAGAATATTTATTATCAGTAGCAAATTGGAAAAGATATAGTCCATTGAAGGGGAAAAGTCATTGTTACTCTTTGCAAAAATCTTTTTCATTTCAAAAGTCATGGACCTGCCAAGACAGCCTTAATTTGAAAGGAAAGGAGCCACAGCTTCTGGAATCAGATAAATGTCCTGTAAAGCATGAAGAGCCAACAGCTGAGTTACCATGCAAAGGCCTGATTTCAAAATGGCTCACTCGCTGCCCTCTAGACCTTGCTGCCTTCTGAGTCGCTGCTCCTAACACTGGGTTTAGCTGTAAAATGGCATCAGGAAACCTAGAGCTATGACCCCATTTTACAGGGGGGGGGCCGGCAGGAAGGCTCAGAGCAGGGAGGAGACGGATGCAGATCTCCAAAGTGCTTAGTTAGTGTCTCAACCACAAGTGAAGCCCCATCCCCAAGACCGCTTTGAGTGGCACTTGTCACCTGATAGTCCCAGCTGTCACCGTGCCAGCACTGTCACCAGCCGTGCCCAGACTGCAACCGTGCCAGTGTACCTGCCTTTCTGCCAGCAAGGGTAATGACAGCAGGGAGAACGAGGGCAGCAAAGGCTTTGGCACAGAGTAGGAATCAAACCACATAACCAGGATCCCTGGAGTGCTTGTGTGTTGTTTGCTAGCAAATGTTTGAGTGCCGGCAGTAACACAGGCACAGCTGCTGTCGCCCACAGTACTCGGAGTAATGTAGGCCATGACACAATCACACCTGTGCCCTTCTCTGAGGCTTTTGGTCATCCCTCTTGAGTCACAGCCCAGGGGCACTGAACAAGATGTTGGGAGACCTCACTGAGACAGGTCATTCCGCTTCTGTGCTTCTGTTTCTCGAGGTTTTACAGCTGTAATAATTATTCCTGCATGATCATTGGATTGAATTTTTGTTCTTCTGTTTATCTTATAGCTTACAAGGATGCTCTGTATTGCTGTCAAGTAGTTTTACTTTTTTAACTCCACTGTTTACCAAACCCCACTTAAGAGGCTGAAAATAAAATTTCCTTATTGATTTCTTTTCTTTTTTCATTTGGTGAACATTGATTTTTTTTTCTTGTGTTTTTAATGGAGCTTGAAATTAACATGAATCTGTTTGTTCAGATCCCTGTTTGAATTAGTGCAGTTTTAGTAATAAAGTTAGGTAGCTGTTACCTTGGAAACAGAGCTCTGTTTTAGCAAACACTTTGACTAACATTAGGGCCTACACAAACAGAAGCAGTAAAACCAAATTCCCCAGTAAGAGATTGTTGGATGCTGGTATCAGCTTTTATCTTTAGCCCAGAACATGTCACCTGCCTGATGGCGATCCTACAAAGAATGTGTTAACTCAGGGACTTTGACTGTTTCACCATGTTCAAGTTTTTGCAAGTGCTTCTTTTCCCTTTGTATCGACTAGTGCCATGTTGTCAGTCAGCATTAGGGATTCCCTGCTTCTCACTATCCCTTAATTGCCAAGCTAATCTGAACTGCTTGGCTTAGCTGTGTGATCCTGTAAAGGTGCAGGCATACTGTGTGTTCTTCTGATTCCATAGCAGTATAATAACCAAGGTACTGGGCACAATTGTCACGGCAAGATGGCCACAGGGAGCTGATGATTAGTTGCAGGGATATAGCATGTTACTACAAATACGCAGGTTTGAACAGTAGCCCACATACTCAGAAATGTATTAGGCTTATCTTCTGCAGAAGTGCAGGAGGGAGCCTCAAGACAAAAATCCTGAAGTGCATGTGGCAGTTCAGAGAGCAGTGGTACAAATACAGAGGCAGAATATATCCCACAGCTAAAACTGGAGAGCAGCTGTCCATATACAGCAACTTCACTGGACAAAACGAGACAGAACAGACTGAGCCAGTTGTGTTAAGCTTTATCACTCGAAAATTGCTATTTGGATCAGCTAGATAAGACTAATTTTTCTCAATTTGCTTAGTTTCCAGGAATATCTAACTGGTGCACAAGGAATGGTGCATTCCTCTTCTTTCTCCCTGCTGAAAGAAGTATTTAACAAAGACTAAAAACCCTTCAGGAGAGCAGAATTGTTTCAACACCTCTTTCAGATGTATGATTCATGTACATGTGACTTTCTTTGACCACGAGGCTAAAGGTGTCTCAGCCATCCTTGCTCAGATTCCAATTAAAAATAAATAAAAATAAAATGCTGAAGGAGAGATGACATGCTGTTCTGCTGAGGTTTGTTGTTTTTTGATTGTTTCTGGCTTCCAATATCACCTTCAAAAAATCCAAAACTTGTCGCTTTGCAGAAACACCAACTGGCTGGTTACTTATTTAGCTCTGTGTATCTCTCATGGACAGGCAGTAGAACAATGAAGGAGAAAAGATAATGCTTAGTGTAACCTCAGCATTAACATATGCAGCATAATAGATGACTAGCCACTGCATTTGAAGAGCAGTTCATGAAGCAAAGTAGAAATGATGTGTGTGCAGGATATAATTACAGCAGCAATGTAATAACATTCCATGTTAGATTATTAGGGGTCTATTCTGCCCTTGACATGCCTACATAACTCCCATTAATGTTAATTGAGGTTATGCACGTGAATCAGCAACTGAGCAAATCACTAAATTAATTACATGTAAAGTACCTGTTTCATTTTTTTTAACCTGCTGATATGTTTGGTTGGTGCAAATGCTTATAGTCTGGGAATGAACTACCACAGTGTGATGGAGAAGGGATGTGGGAAAGACTATCCGGATTTTAAAACCCCATTAAATAAAATTAAGTTTTTGAAAAATAGGCAAGGGACAGTGGGAATATTAATTCCTAGACCGGGCTTCCTGTACATTCTTCAGAAAGCCTGGAACTGTGTTTGAATAAGCTAGGAGAGACTCTTGCTTTTCTGTATTACCTCCTGCAGAGGACTGGAGCTTTGGTTATCTGGAACTTTGGTAAACAACGGTGTTAAACACTGGCTCTGCAGGGAAAGGTGGCAGCTATTGTGAGTGCAGCCGTAAGAGCAACGACAGGCTTGGATAAGGCATACAGCTACTATTTTTTTTTTCTGCTTGGCAATTGCAACCCCCGTTCTGTCCAGGAACGCTTTGATCAAGCAGATGTGATGACAAGGATCTGTGTGATGACAAAGTCTTTGCATATGGTGGGAGAAGTTTGGGCTTGAAATTCAAAGCATGTGTTTCATTGAAGGGTCTTGTTCTGCAAACACTTATTCCAGAGTTTGAAGGGTGGAAATTGTTATGCAAGAAACCGAATCAACCTTCTCTCACTCTTTGTTTTATTTTTGGTTTAAGAACCAAGAGCTCTTGAGCTTTCAGTACACCCCAGCTGCTAAAACTGGGTGCAAAGAACAGAAAGTGAGTCCTGGAGAAAGGAGAGAGGTAGTAAATACCCCCCATCATCTGTACCTCTACTATTGCCTCCTTCTGAAGTTATAATTAGAGCAGAGCTGGATTGTCAGCCTTTTCCACTGCAGGAACCCCCCGGAATCCCCTTTTCAGCTGGGCAGGATCTAGAAGGGATTCCCCCACCCATTTAGCAACCTGAGACGGCCCGGATGGTCATAAAACCCTGGCACCTGTTTGTGGTCCCCCACTGGGAGGGGGGACAACTGCCCCACACTCTGACTTCCTGAAATAGAGCAATATTCACAATACAACCAGTAGAGCCCCTCTCACTCCAGATTAGAAAGGATGCCTGAGCTTTTAAGCCTTTATTTCACATGGAGTAAACAGCCTCTCTGGTTTCATCTGGACCTCTCTGAAAGAGCAACTTACGGAGCAGCTTTAGTTACTGGGAACTTCACTGCCCCCACAGATAGTTTGTGGCCCTGTGTGTACTGGGTGGCACTGGAGCATGTTGGACGTGCTTAGCCATGTAAAGAGCCATGGCTTCAAAGAGTTAGGCTTACAGGATCACTGCCTGCCTGACAGGCAAAGGGGAACTTAAGTTTCACCTCAAGACAGTGTGGACACAGCTGCTGGAGTAAAGTGAAGCTAACCCTGGTCAGCTGCATGGCAGATGGGGATGCCAGTTTAATTATCAGTAGCACTAGTTTCTGTAATTCTTAATAGATATTTATACGCATTTTTTGGTAATAGTTTGCACTTAGGAGTACCTTGTCATCACTGGTGGTATAAAGAGGGCCAACTGGATGTATAAGCAAGGTGAGCAGTTGTCCAGCTTGGCAGAGAAAGGAAAGTGCTAAAATTGCAGCTTTAAGTGAGATCTCACCACAGTGGCTGTGACGTCATCCCTGGCCTGCACTGGTTCAGTGGCAATGGCATAGCTATTCCCACAGGTCCTCTTCTTCGTGAGGAATAATTAGCAGTGATGGCTCTGCTGCCTTGGTGTCTTGCTGACTGCTGTCTCCCTCCCTCATGGATGAAGACAGACAGCCTATACAGAAATGATGCTTCCCAGCGGCAGGGAAATAAGGGTGGGACAGAATAAAGGCATCTAGAGACAAGATCGTGTTTCTTTTTTCTCTCTCTCTCCTCTCTGTCTGGGTGGAACCCAATCAGCAGGACAACACAAGCCAACTGAGGGGCTAGGGAAGCTGTGCTCAATGCCTCAAAATACTCAAGAGACAGATGGTGCTTAAAGAAACTGCTCTGCTGCAGCAAAGGAACCCCAGTGCAGGCAAGATGGTCTACTTTACCCTCCTCAGATCCTGCACTGGGTACACTGCTAAAGAATTGGAAGTTGTCATGGAGAAAGGAATGGTCTCTGACACGGAAAGCTAAAAAGCTAGCACCTACAAAAACAATGAAACTATAGAGAACAGATACTCAGCTGTCAAGATTTTTACTGCTTGACTTCAGACATTCATGTTTAATAATACAGATGTATTCATTTGCTGGAGAAGCAAAATGACTTGTTCGTCCCTTGGTTCTATTCAGTTAAGTCTACAGATGTCTCAAAAAACATTCAAGGTTATGGAATAGATATTTTAGAAGGAAAGGTGAACCTTGTGGACATAGGACTGGCTTTCCACACATGTCTACATTTCTAAGTGTTTGGCTGAAAATCTCAGTGGTTGCCCACTTCTATTTAAAATCACAATTACAAAACAAAGAGAAAAGAGAATGTTAAAATGCTCAGTGGCAGGTTTCATTCTTTTGAAAAGGACATATATCTTACTCTTCTCATTGAAAAAAGTGGGGACTGACACTCAGGAGAAGCTGTGAGTAGTCAAGCAGCCACCAAATGGCAGATTCATTTAAATGAGCTCCTGTTTCTTATCATATTATGCAAGTTTCATCACCTAATGTGTGCATGGATCCTATTTCCATAAGAGGTCAGATTCAGAAATATCAGAAAACCTTATCATCTCCAGAGTGACTTTATGTCTCCAGTACATACTGCCTTCCTAAGACATCACCTATGCATACAGGCTCAGTGTAAGTATACATCATCTAATGATTAAATATCTAGGTATCAAACATCCAGCAGTTACTTTGCAATTCCACAAATATTGATTAATTGACCTGAACTCTTCTGCACTTTATGGCATATTAGAAATCACAGCTTACTATGGCCACTCCTTTTGCATTACCAATTGCACATCAGCCTAAATATTCAACTCCAGTTTCTTCTGCTTAATAACATTCTGGGCACATCTGTACTGGGAAATAAGTGATAAATAATGTGAATAGATGAAAAGTCAGGGCACTGCAAATAGAGCCAGCCAAATCAAAGAGAACTTGCAAGATTCGGATATTGATGATACTAAAGTTTCAACAGTGGCCCCCAGAATTTTGCTATGGCTCCCTCACCTGCATGGGGTGTTACGGAAGCTCCCACTGAAGCTAGTGGACACTTTTCACTTAACTAACCTTCCACTTCTGCGTATAATGATTGCAAGATATAGCCCATAAACAGTACCCTACATTGGAAAGAGGAATCTTTCCCACTGTTTTTAATTCCTTGAATTTTATGACTGTCTTGCTCAGCTCTGCTTTTGCTCTATTTTTGGGTGTTCCACAGGCAGTCCCCCATACTCTTCGCAGTTAATCTCCCACCCAACACAAGAGGCCTGACTGCATTACCCCTCCGTTAGGGCACTCACCCTGGGTCACAGCAGTCAGCGCCCAGAGCACCGTGTAAGCCTTGGTGTCCCTCACCCCTGTCCCCACCTCGCCCTGGGGTTATGCAGCTTCGAGGCCCTGACACCCTCAGCTGGGCACTCTGGGCTCCAGCTTCCACTCGCCCACAGTGGCACAACGCAGGGCAGGAGCCAACACGGCATCTGGGAGGAGCACCAAAGGCAGGACAGTAGGTGCTGGGGATGCAGCAGGTGCCCCACGGTGCAGTCCCCAACAAGCAGCCACCGCTGACAACCAGCCACAAGACTCGAGGGAATGGCTTGAAGTTGTGTCAAAGGAGGTTCAGGTTGGATATTAGAAAAAGGTGCTTCACCCAGAGGGTGGCTGGGCGCTGGAACAGGCTCCCCGGGGAAGTGGTCACAGCACCAAGCCTGACAGAGTTCAAGGAGCGTTTGGACAACACGCTCAGGCAAAAGTGTGATTCTTGGGGATGGTCCTGTGCAAGGTCATGAGCTGGACTCGACGATCCTTGTAGGACCCTTCCATCCCAGAATATTCTGTGATTCTGTGAACCCAAGAACACAGATTTCACATGGGAGAACAGCATCGCTCTCTCTTGCCCCTCGCAGCACTTCGCTCCTCACTCATCCCGAATTAACTACAAACCCGAGCAGCAGGTGTTACCCTACATACACAGGAGAAGGAGGAGGGAAAGAGAAAAAGGGAAGACAGGAGGAAATAGGGAAAAAATAAACAAAATACCCCTCCGAGCCCCAGCCCTGCGCCTTGTGCTGACAGCCCTGCGGAGCGATGGCTGCGGAGCGGGTGCCGCGGGCGGGCAGCGCCGCCGAGCGCTCCCGGAGCGGCGGGTGCCGGGAATGAGGGTGCCGGGGATGAGGGTGCCGGGAATGCGCGGCGGCGGAGGCAGCGACAGCCCCGGGAGGGCCCGGCCCCGAGCCTGAGGCGCGGCCGCCACCTGCTGCCGGCCGGAGGAAACGCCGGGAAGGAGGAGCCCATCCGTGCGGGGAAGCCGGTCCCGCCGGAGCAGCTGGGCGCTCTCCTCCCTCGCACTCCGATATTTCCTTTACAATCCCTCTCAAAGGACCCGCTGGCCGAAGGGAAGCAAAATTCATCTGTGACGCTCTGTTCGCCCCCGACTGATTTCAGGCTTAAATTAAGGCACAATCTGGCTACAAG
>WEIV01025257.1:150230-195642 GCA_013390005.1 Calyptomena viridis | reverse complement strand
TGGTCACTCCAGCTCTCTGGTAGTGGAGCAGGAGGAGTTTGGGGTTGTTGTTCGGACACATTCCCAGCATCCTGCCCCTTCAAAGGACTATCTCGCTTCTGATTCCTCCCTTACCAATGCACATCACAGTCCGAACGCGGCTCCAAACACCTCTGGTTTTATTTTCCCACCAAAAGACTTTGTATACAGGTTCCTTATCACTGTGGAATTGGACTTCACTGCGACATTTGATTTTAGGGAAAGATGGCTGGAAACCATCAGGACAGCTCAGCATCACTTCCTCATCCTTCTCATAGATCTCCTGGTCTGGTGTCAGCTGGATTTTGGAGTCCGCCTGGGGCTTTTGGCACCTTTCTGGCAGAGGAAAAAGTGGGTGTTATATGGGCTGGGAGGTGATGAGGTGGGTTACGGTAAGGGATGGAATAGAAATCCCCAGTAATTCACCCAGCCAGTGAAGGGAGGCGGAAGGCCGCACATACATCTACCAGGATGAGCCATCCCTGGGAATTCAGGGTTCCCTTCAGTCCCCTCCACTCTGGCTCCTCAGAATCCCCCAGGATCCCTGGGCAGGCAGGGGAACAAGCATACCTGTGCACTCCTGGGTGGTACCTGGAGGCATGCTGAGGATCATGGAACCTCTGTTGACACCCAAGTGCTGGCCTTGGATCCTGCCCCAGGACTGGGCTCCTACCTCTGGGCCCCACGCTTGGCCTGCTCAGGATCCACTGCAGGTAGTGCCTGGCTGGCACTACCTTTTCTGTTGTCTCCTGGCTGTTGTCCCTTCCAACAGTTTGCACAGGCAACACAGCATCAAGAGGGACTATGATGTGCCTGCTGCTGAGCCAGGCTGTTGAAGGTGAAGATGAGACAGGGGAGAGCTGCTGCAGCCTCACTTACCAAGACACTGTACGTCCCTCTCAATGCGCATCCAGGCACTTGTGCCATTCCTGCCCCACCAGGTATGTTCATAGACTGGTCTTCCAGAATTCACTTGCCGAAGTTCCTTTGCACATTTGACCTTGAGAAATGATGGCTTGAGACCTTTAGGGCAGGTCACTGTAAGTAGTTTATTCTGTGGGAATACACTGTTGTTTCCTGGAAACTGAAGTCTTTCATACCATGGAGGTTTTGTGCAATTTTCTGTCAGGGAAACAGTGTGAGAGTCCTTCTCAGACAGGACATGTTCAGGCAGAAGGGGGACCAAGGTTTTTCCATGATTGACTGTTCTGTTAGCATTCAATACCACCGGGAAACCCAAGAGCCCTCAAGCGCAGGAAAGGAATGTGTGCCTGGGCAAGGAGGATACTTGGAGAGGATACTAGGAGAAACATTAACTGCGAGGCAGGATCTGTGTCTCTCAAACTTCCCGGTGACCTACAGCTTAGGAATAGATTGGAAGTAGATGCAGGGACACAGAAAACCTGTCCCACATTGAAGGCTTCTACCTCTCTCCATCTTGGAGACTGCTACCAACTGGGACCTGTCTCTCAGCTATGGCCAAGGCATCTCATAGATATGGCAGGATGTCCATCTCATAGATATGCATGAGGAGAGGATGTTCCTGTCCTCTCCACAGGAAGAATGTAACAGAGGTAACCTACACTCCCCAGCTTACCCATGGTGCAGTTCAGGCTTTCTGCCAACCTGTGCCATCTTCCCTCAGTGTCCTTCACCTCCCAAGCATCCTTCCAATCTGGAAAGATCCCATTTGCACATCTGACCACCGCAAGGGGAGGAGAGTCCTTAATGCAGGTCAGTGTCACCTCTTCATTGAGCCCATATGAACTCTGTTTTGGGGTAAAGTGGAGCTTTGAGTCTTTGGGCTTCTGGCATCTTTCTGCACAGAGGAGAGAAGAAGGAGCAGGTGTAAGCACAATGGGAAGAAGTGTGCTCTGACATCTCTTGCCCTGGTTTTGACAGTATCTATCTTATTTGGTTACCAAATCCCTCTTTTGCAGCATAGAACAGAGTTAATGCTGACAGCAGGCCACCTCAAGGGCAGCCCCATCCATGCCTGCAGAATTGTAGGCTTCCCACTCCAGCTCCCTTTGGGTAAGGCTGACCAGGGACTGAACTCCTTCCCAGTCTACACATAGAGTTCCTTCCACTCCCACCACCTTAGCCATATGCCCAGGCATTGTTTGAAGGCATGGGACGTACAGTAGCCTCCAGTGCAGGGACCCTTGATCCTGCCTTTGAATCCCTCTTCAGGAGCACAGACCCTGGCAGGTGTCCACAGCAAGGTGCTGAGACAAAAAGAGCCTCATCACTGCCAGGACACAGGGGAAAGCCAAGGTATCCAGGTCTCCCATTCCTGGACAGGTTTTACCCAGCTGGGGCTGAAACATGACCTTGTGACAAAGGGTCTGATGGCAACTCAGGACCACAGGTCTGGGTGATGCAGGGCTGTGCTTACCCTTGCAGGTGGCAGTCTCATTCCACACAGTCTGGATCCCGCTGGAAATGCATCTGATCTGGGGGACCGATGGCACAGAATCACCAGCACAGCTGAGTTGCACCAGTTCGTTCAAGGCATAGCTGCTCTGGTTTGGGGTAAACTGCAGCTTGGGGTCCCAGTCAGAGGGAGCTGTACATTTTCCTGTGTGTAAAGGCCGGGAGGGAGAGCCCTGAGGGTCACTGGGTTTTGGCAATGACCTCGGGGATGAGGAGGTCCCATCCTGAGGGCTGCTGGTCCCCCTCACTTCAGAGCAGTGGCAGAGATGGCACCTCCCAGGATGAGGCCCCAGACCCCAGGTGCATTATCCCTCCTTACACCCTCAGGTGTAGTGCAGGAGGATTATCCACAGGCCCTCCAGCCCACCCCTGTGCTGTGGAGAGACCTCTGCCAGAGCAGTCCAGCAACCCTGTGGATGCTGCTCTCTCCTACACTCTCTCTGTCCAGACCCTCTGCTGGCACCACTCACCTGCATTCCTATCATTCTGCTGGACATTATCTGTTCACACCAACCTGCACACTGGTTTGAAGCAAGGAGTCCACTCAAGTTGCTGCTTTCCTTTTACTCTGGAGGTTACACTTGTTATTTTCTCCTCTCCATCCCTCTCTCAAAATATCCACTGGCTTCTAGGACTAGTTACCTCCTGTCCCATATACCTCCAATCCTCACCCAGGACGACCAACCACCTCTACATCTGAGTTGGCATGAGGGACTTGACAGGGACTGTGTGTAGGTATTTAACCAGCTGCACATTTAGTTGTGTTTTGCAATCTGTAGATGGGGCAGCTGAGTGAAATAAATCTTCATATTTGTTTTCATTAGCTGCTAGACAGTATTGCAGCTGGCTCTCTGCATGGCACTAATTTGGGTCTCTACCCTCTGAGCAGACTCCACTTTTCACAAAATAAAAAATGTAACACTCTGAATTTTTCTTATCCAGTGAATTTAGCTATAGGTACCCAAAACTTAGCAGGGTGCAGCCAGGCAGGTACAGCCAGTTTGCACTGCTTCCCACAACACCCAAAAGGCATTGGGATTCCCCACTAAAACAGCAACAGGCTAACAGACCACAACAGCTGCATCCTTTCAGACAGAATAAAGCCCGTGACAAATAGTGGAAAAAAATACCACCAGACTGGCAGATTAAGCAGCAAATATTTCAGGCACCTGAGAGCTACTCATGAAGGTATTTCCCATGTGTTGTTTCCCATTTCAGGGCCCCAAATTGTGCCTGTACAAGGTTTATTCATGAATGTGTATTCCTCAATTGTAGAGTCACCAGAAACATAAGCGATCATTGCTTGAAAAGAGGTTTGCTGGGCCTGACCTGAGACAAGAAGCAGTTTGAGGGAATGAAAGCTTTCCACTGGAGACAGCCCTGGGAGCTGAGGGGGCTGTGAGTGCATACGGGCATGGCTGGCCCTCCCCAGCCTGCCCCACACTTGACCTTCAGTGCAAAGGGGCCTCATGGTTTTCCTTTTGTAACTATTCCATAACTCCTGGTAGCTCTTACAGTCCCTACAGTACACAAAACCCAGTGGCAGCACATCCCATAGCAACCTGCTGGGCAGGAAATAAGGAGGAAAAGAGAAATTCTGCTTTGCAGACACCCTGCTGACACAGGTGCAGATTTCCAGAGATATCTGGGACAGTGCCTTTCTACAAACACAGATGCTTGGCTGGCAGGGGTGATTGCAGCTCTGTGACAGAGCTCTGCCTTGCTTCCAGCTCTCTCTGAGTCTCACACCAAATTTGTTAGTGCGTTTCATTTAGCAAAGTATTCCTTGCTAAAACAACCAGGAGTGCACCTCGCTAGTCTTGTGGCTTCCTTGCAGAGGCCAGGGGCAATAATATGTTTTAAAAACATGGTTGCTGCTTTAGAGGTGCATTACAGTGCAGATTTACAGTAGCACAAAGTATATGATTTATTTTTTTTTTACCAAAAGGTGAAACTTCCGTAGAATTGAAATTTAGGCATATTCAGCATTATACTAATTATTGTTGACAGGCACTTAGGACTGATTCAGTCTTTCATAAAATCATGGAGTCTCAGAATGGCTTGGGTTGGAAGGCACCCAAGGAAGATCATCTTGTTTCAACCCGTGTGCCATGGGCAGGGACACCTTCCACTAGACCAGCTTTCCTAAAATGCTGTCCAGTCTGGTCTGGAACACTTCCAGGGATGGGGCATCCACAGCTTCTTTGGACAAGCTGNTGCCATGGGCAGGGACACCTTCCACTAGACCAGCTTTCCTAAAATGCTGTCCAGTCTGGTCTGGAACACTTCCAGGGATGGGGCATCCACAGCTTCTTTGGACAAGCTGTTCCAGTGGACATTGAAACATTGATTGCAACATCTGTGATCATCCATCCAACTCCTCCCCCACTGAGTGGTCCATCCATCAAATCCACACCTTTACAGTTTGAAGACAAGAATGTCATGTGGGATAATGTCAAATGCACAAGTTCAAGCGGATGATGTTAGTCACTCTTCCCTTATCCACCAACAACACCACAGAAGGTTAGACTTGGTTTTCCCTTAATGAAGCCATGNTTCTTTGGACAAGCTGTTCCAGTGGACATTGAAACATTGATTGCAACATCTGTGATCATCCATCCAACTCCTCCCCCACTGAGTGGTCCATCCATCAAATCCACACCTTTACAGTTTGAAGACAAGAATGTCATGTGGGATAATGTCAAATGCACAAGTTCAAGCGGATGATGTTAGTCACTCTTCCCTTATCCACCAACAACACCACAGAAGGTTAGACTTGGTTTTCCCTTAATGAAGCCATGTTCCATGTGCCTTAGCATAGTTTCCAGCAGAATCTGCTCCATGATCTTGCCAGGCACCAAGGGGAGACTGACTGGCCTGCAATTCCCTGGGTCTTCCTTAATTCCCTTTTTTTAAAAATAGGGGCTATGCTTCTCCTTTTCCAGTCAGTGGGAACTTCACTGGAAGTTCCCTGCTACAACTTCTCAAATATGATGGATAGTGTCTTAGCCACTTCCTCCACCCTCAGGACCCACACATGTGCTTCATCAGGTCCCATGGACTTGTGTACCTTCAGGCTCCTTAGATGTTTTCAAACCTGATCTTCTCCTACAGCAGGCTAGTCTTCATTCTCCCAGTCCCTGCTTTTGCCTCCTGCGACTTGGGCGGATACTTTCCCTTGGTTATGGGTGGTCCATTAAAGTAGAAGAAAATACGTCCTGTGTAAGACTCCCGAGATGGAAGCAGGTGTGAAGGGATCGCTCTGACTGAGCTGGCACAACAGCCACACATTTCTGACTAGGCTGTCCACTTTCCTCAGTACTCTAGTGAATAATTTCTCTTAAATATGGGCATTTATCAGCCTTTTCCACTTTCTTTGTTTCAGGTGAAAAGGACGTCAGCAGGGTGTCAGTGGTCACATCTGCCCTTCCGGCACAAAGACTACATGGGTGAGCAGTCCTGCAGGCAAACCCTCTTGCTCCCTTCTTGCAAGGGGCTCTGCACCAGTGAGATGCCTGCCCTCTGCGACTCATCCTTTCCTACCCAAGCTCTCTGAGCTGTGGTCATTTGGCCCCATTTCTTCTTTCCCACGGGCTCCCCCTGTACTTGACCTGCCAGATGTGCCCCTGTTGGGCTCAGGTGTGGGACAGGCAGAGGCTGCTACATCACCCAGGCCCTGGCTGAGCATGGGCCGTGACGAGTAGAGCCCGAGGGCTGAGTGGGAGTGATCAGAAAAGGCAGGCAGAGCTGACAGCTCATCCCCATCCTTAGAGGAGCCAGAGGCTGGAGACTGCTGCTGTAGAGGAGTGCACCAGCATCAGAAATTATCCTAGGAATTAACACTGACAGAGGGACGGGTATGGCAAAATGAACTTGCTTGCCTTGCAAAGGAGAAGAGTACACCAGCAGGGTAGCCTGGGAGACTGCCAAAGCCTATTTCCCTCCTGCACACAGAGCATCCTGCTAGCAGTGCCCAAGCCATCACAACCCCTCCAGGGCTTGCCTCCTGCCCAAGTCCTGCTGCTCCAGAGGAGCTGAAGTCATGCAGGGTATCACAGCACTGACACCATCTGTATCCAGGCATCTACAAATGCTCAGAGTCCTTCCTGGTAGCATTTCTGATGACTGTTTGAGAGTGAGGCCTCTGCTTCCCTGCAGGAGGGGGAAGAGAAGATACTTTCAGTCCACGCCTGTTTTTATCTCAAGAACACCACTGAATGCAATCCAACTCAGACTCACATCTTTCAGTAAATCCAAGCCTGGGAGTGATTACCACTTGGGACTCATTGGGACAAAATAATCCATGCCTGCTGGGTGCAATCGAGATGCACAGCCTGGAGTGGTGGGGGGTGGGTCCTCACTCACTTTCTTACACTCCTTTCCCAATCACTCCATAACGATTGCCATGGGAAAAGTGCTCCTTGGAGCAAAGGAGCCCGTGCTCTAACCCAGAGTGGTTGTTTGTGTGCTTTGGTGATGGCTATGGGGAGCCATTAAGGGATCTCCACGAGGCTGGAGCTCACCCCTTGCGCAAAGTAGTTGGATCTATGTGGGGGATGAGGGAACTGATGAACTAAGGAGAGTGCTCAGACAGAAAGAGGAAAGAAAGGCTCCGCTTCCAGCCTGGTAGGGACCAGTAGCATCTGGGAGAGTAATGAAACCGTTCTCAGACACTGTTTGCTACCCTGCACAGTGGTGTGCAGAGAGCCGCCTACAGGCCCTCTGCCCCAGCTATAGGAAATAGACTGAGTCAAGTGGAATTTCAGCATGGAAAATATGGTGTAGATGTGACCAAACAGGCACCGCTTGTAACGTGCAATGTGTGCTCAATGCAAAACAGAAAATGCTGAATGCCTTGACAGGAGTGGTAACAAAAGGTTAGTTTATTTGCCTCTCTTAGGCAGGGATTAACTGTTTGTGGGGGTTTTTTTACAGTTGATGGTATTAAATGAATACCCTTCTCGCTGATATGGTTTATTACCCATGAATATAGAAAGCATTTTCAAGAAATATCTGGACTGCCTGTCCCTCCTGCAAAGGAGTTACGAGCCTGGCAGGCAAAACAAAGCCCCAGCATGCCCCAGAAGCAGATGTCATGGAAGATCAAGAGAAAGGAGAAATAGCTATGCTGGTTATTCAGGTCAGGCTAATGGACTCAACCTTTGCTTACCACCAAAAGATGTACTTTCTTACATTGTATTATCTCATACACAAAGAATAAAGGACAAGGTGAAATCTAAGGAGTAGGCAAAGTTCAACCGTTTTGCCATGGCAGCTCAGCAGCTGAGATGACAGCAAAGTGTGCTGTAGTCTTGCTGTGTTTGATACCATGTGCTTGCTGAGATGAGCTAAGAAAAGCAACCACTGTTTCCACCAGTGGAGAGTTGTATTGCAAGCCACTAAGAACCCACATACAGTTCTTGGAGGATCTCTGCACTCACCACTAACAACCAAAGCAGCCGAGTGGGTGTTTGAGAGTGATGGGCAGTGTGAGGGTGGAAAAGGAGGAGAGAGACCTCAGGGATGCTCTGTTTGGGAGTCATGCCAGGGAAAGGTGGTGGCAAAACAGGTCACTGAACAAGGCACTGTGGGAAGAGTGGCACTTAACCTGTACTGGTTCGCCAGGCAAAAATGAATCTGACAAGTTTTTAAGAACATGAAGTAAAATTCATGTTTCCTGAATTTGTGCCGTGGTGATATGAAGTGGAAGCGTGGTGGAGCACAGAGTTCACAGCCCTTAGGGTGTCAAGCCCAAGGCACTCTTCTTCAGTGTATCTTAGCACTGGTGCTCTCCACAGGATTTACTCTATGCACTGTTTGAAATTTGACTTTCAGACTGAGTGTGGCTTTATTTTAGCTAGAACTCTCCCACTCACTGGCCATTGCAGCTATGCTTCTAGTTAGAGCTTCTTGTCAGCTGCCACTATGCAGTGTCATGCAGGGCTGAGGAGAAAGTGTTTGGGGCCAGCTTGGATCACAGACCTTGCCTTTGCACAGAAAACATCCCCTAGAAGCTTCTCCATCTGCCTTGCAGGTGCACTGGGACTGTAAGGGGATGAGAGTTTCATATAAGGGTGGCGTCTCAGGGAGGAAAAAGGTCCCATAAGAGCAGCACAGCAAGACAATAAGGTTACAATAAGACAATGAGACAATGCATCCTGCTCAGTGCATGGTGTCCCCGTGGCAGGATGAGCAGAACAGCAGTGTTGTGCTGGCTCACACGTGAACATATGTCCCAACCACATCCTCTGCCTGCAGATACTCTGCTCTTCTCTTGGCTATTTTCTGTGGTACTGTCCCTATTGGGCTGTTCCCTCTCCCTCGTTGTACCCTAAATCTGCCAGGGTCATGAGAGATGCTTAGAGATCCTATCCCTATGTCCCTCATCTCTGCCCAACAGATTTACCCTGCCCCATTGACACTGTTAGTCCATTCTACTCTAGCAGGGACGGGACGTACCTTCCTGCCCTGTCCTGGCCATCTGCCTTATCCTGTCCATCAGCAAGAAAAGGACCCTGATCCATTGGGTTGGGATGAGCCCACATGCTGAGGATGCAGGCAGGGCTGCCTGCACTGCTGGGTGTGGCAGCCACATGGTTTTGTCTTGGTTCCTCTTTTCACAAACACCAAGGTGCAAACTCAGCAATATCATCCCTGTCACAAGCAGCCCCAGACTTCTCTAGGGATGGCTGGGTGACTGAGATCTGCAGAGCGTGTCAAGAGCCTGCTGGCCTAAAGGTCCCTGCTGCATCCCACAGTTCACAGTACAGACAGGTCCGGTGTGCACAGGTCTTAGTGTGCACCTTGAAAACAATCAGGAGAGCTTGGACAAGGTTGCACATGCTGGCCTGGGAGAACAGCTGCAGCGGGGATCTGGGCAATGGGAAGCCACTCAGGGCAGGAGAATATCCTCTGTTGCAAGTTTTAGCCCTTGGCTTTCGCATGACAGTTTGCTGTGCTTACAATTTCTACAACCACATGGACACTTTTTTCCCTGCCAATTAGCTCCCGTGGCCTCTGTCACACAGTACAGACCCTGATGTCACTTCACATCAGCAATTAAAGTTTCTGGTCCCATTCCCTGTACTTGGTCGTAGCCAGTACTTAATCAGCAGTTTTCTCTAGCCTGCATCTGTCCAGACACATCCCCATAGTGGACCAGGATGACATGATTAGATGCTTGTTTAATGATTTTTATCACTTAGCTCCAAGAAAATTGGTTTAGAGAAACACTCCAGCTCAGATACATAGAGAACAATGCAAGTTCATAGCCCTTGGATCACATATCAAATACCAGACAGTGCAGCCTCTTGGGGGGGAGATAACATGTGAGCCTGCAGATACCCAGTAACTCCACTGGGATCCAAGTGTGCAGCCTGTGTAGGTAAAGCCCAAAACAGCCCTGGGCTTTACCTGGGGCTGACCCTTCCCACACCAAGAAAACCTGTTAAAGAGCAATCCTAGAACATTCTAATTGCTGACCCCATGGTCTTCTGGACAGGGGCTCAGCTCACAGCTCTCCAGGTCTTTGTTGGGCACCAGCACCCATATCCACTGTGGTGAGGACACGGCATCTGCACGCTGTGCAAGGACAGGCAGCCACCTCATGCTCCATGGAGGAACATTAGAGACCCTGCTGAGGCTTTCCCAGCACCCCAAGATTTTCTGCCCTCCAACCCCAGAGCTCAACTTGACCACAACTCAACTAATGGGCTAGGGCCCTGGTATGGACATCAGACCTCTCTGACGCAGCTGCTGTATCCGGCACATGGTGAAGATGCACAGCAGCCCTGCAGCAGGGGTACAGCAAAACCTTCTCTTTCAGGTGGAGGGGTGAGCACTACTTACCTTTTTCCTGGGATTCTCCAGAGTGGTTGAGATCTGGACCATCATACCCTTCTGCTGCCAGCAGAGGTGTGAAGAGCAGGAGAAATATCCATTGCAGGGCCATGATTGCTCCCAGAGCAGGACTGAGGTCTCAGCCCCGCCTGCTGCCTCACTGCACACCCGTCTCTTTGAGAGAGGTGCAAGCACAGAAAGGAAACAGGCACACAGAGAAATCACATATGGTGCAAGAGGCTTCCTCATTGGAGAGGGAACCTCTGCCAGTGTCTGCGCCGCCTTCATTCTTCTGTGCATTGTGGTAGCTTCACGTGCCTTTCGCAATCTTGCTGCTCTCCAGTCACTTGTCTAAAAACCACAGTTTTCAGGCTTTCTGGCAGGGGCAGCTACTAATCACAACAGCTGAGTTGCCTCCTTTCCCAGCACAGACATCAGTGGCCCCAGAAGGACTTATGAGGTGTGCTGGTTCATAGCTGGGCTTGTGCAGTGACATGTGCCTTCCTTACTCACTCAGTAAGTCAAGCAGAGACTACATCAGGATAACCCTCACCTTGTTACTGCCTTGATGAAGGTTGTGATAAAATGGACTTCTGAAGGGTACAGATGCTTTGAATTACCTGGCAGTGTGTGCCATGGGAATTAAAGCCGAAATTTTGGCAGAAGTGGCTGCATGCTCAGGACTGGACTGAGAGCATATGCTTGGGAAGAAACTGACAAGAAACTGGGGACCTGGAGCTGCAAGTGCATAGTCAGGACCCTGGCATTGCAGCAGGGCACATCCTGGGAGGTACTTGGAAGGTATCTGTGCTCCATCTCAGGTACCTGTGTGGTTTGTAGGGTGGGGGGAAGCAACTGCTGCTCTGCCTCCAGCAACTGAGCAGTAACTCAAACATCACCTCTTCCTGCCTCTTGCTGCTTCTGGGTTTTTCAAGAAAAAATGAGAGGGCTGCAAAAGCAAACTGATTCAGTAGGAATAGGTTCTTCATTTGGAGGATCTTTGGAAAAGGAGTAGGAAAATTGCATAATTAAAAAATACTAAAAAAACCCACATGCCCAATCCTTCTCCACACGACCTCCAGCACAACAGCTGTCACCTCCTGTGTTAACAGTATCTGGCATCTCCAAAAAGTCTTCATTGGCCCACATGAAACCTCAAAGGCCATGGAGGAAATGTGGCCCAAGCAGTTGTCAGGATGCTCTCTCGCTGTCTCATTCTGCACACTTCCCCTTGCTCTACATTGGAAAAATTCAGCCTCGACTTGGGCTCTTGCCTGATGGACTGGTGTTGCAAGCGTTATCTTACCCAGTGGGCACAACAGCTACATGCTCTGGTCACATCAGGCAAACCCAAAGCCACAAAGACAGCTGCACACAAGAGATCTGGCACAGCTGGGAGTATGAGCAGGCTGGATTTCAGCAGGTGTAGGCAAGGGGCTGCATCCTGCTGTGATGCCAAGGTCCAGGCATGCTCCCCTTTTGCCTCAAACTTTGCAGTATGCTGGGATTTGAGACATGGTTAGCAGCAATTGTGTCACTCCAGGGAATGTCACTCCTCTGCTGCAAGGACATGCTCTCCCTTCGACCCTACAGTCATTGTAGCACATTTGGAGCTCTTCAAGTATTTGTAAAAAGGACTAGTGGCTGCTTCTGCAGGCTCTTCTGTCTTTTTTGTTTGTCTTATCAAACTTTTACATCTTACCTGTCCAATACTATTTTTGTCACTTAGACATGACTTCTCTTTGAAGGATCCTCTCTGTTTCAAATAACCTCTGGCCCTGGTGGTTATTCCTGCTGGTTTCTCTCTACCTTTTGATACCAGGAGCCCTGAAAGGCTGCCTTAAATCTTTGCCAGCTTGCTGGACACTGTGTGACCCTACAGTTTCTCTTAGCTCTGTTTTATCTGAGTTTCCTTATTTCCACACATTTCCCCTTTCTGCAGCTGAACAAAATGCCCCTGGACTTTTCAATCTTTGGTAATTACACAGGGTTTTGGAAACAAGTCGTGTTGTGGCTGTCACCAGTGGGCAGTCCTTTTCTGGGAACTTGCTCAGCCCATTCCTGCACAGAGCTCAGTTCCCCATCTTCTCCCCAGTCTCATGTCGCATGTGGAGGAGCCACACACTGACACCTTGTTTGCCCCTGCCTGGTATTGCAAACCATCCATTAGGGTGCTTGAAGACCAACAGCAGTAGGACGACACACTGCCCCTTCCTTTTGTTTGGGATTCCCGTTCCCAAAGGTGTATCTGTGGTGCAAAGAGGTCTTCATCCCTCCTCTAAAGTAGGGACCCCATCTCTAGGGCCACACCTTGGAGAAAGGGCTTCTGCCCTTAGCTGGAAGTCCGTGCTTGCACTCACACGTGCTACTCCCCTCCACGATGCTCTCTGGGAGCAGCATCTGGCTTGCCAGTCCTCCCTGAACTCTCCCCATGGACCACATGCAGCTGCTCACACGCAGAGTGGCCCTTAACCCATGAGTATCTGGGCCAGGGCAAACAGGGGCTCTGGGCCGTGAAAGTCACTCACAGGCAATGCTACCACTAAAGTTCATTCAGAGGAAACCTTGTGGCTTTCACTGTACAGCTGTGGGCACCGAGGCAGACAGGGAGTCAGCAAAGCGGCCCAGGGAGGAATTCCACATGGCAGGTGCCGATTTCAGCACTGAATCCCAGAATGGTGCCACAACACCAGCACCGTCCTTCCTCCAGGGGACAGGGAATTGGGCTGTGCCCCAGTGTCTGGTCCAGCCTCAGCACTCCTGGGCTACTGCCACAAGTGGGGTCACACCAACCAGAGACCTGGGAAGCAGCTCCTTTGACCCTGGGCTGGGATGGCTGCAGTGCAGGAAGCTGGCCTGTCTCCAGGCCGGGCTGCAGCTGGGTTGGCCTGAAAGCTGCATGTTCAGCTGTTTTGAGCTCCCACAAAACTCTCAGGGGTTAATAGCTCATACTTGGTTTGATGTCCTCAAAGCAGTGGTCACAGAGGTGTCAGTCACCTGCGTGCCCATCCCCAGCCTGGCAGTCTCTGCCTATCACGAGACATGGAGAATTCTTGTGGGAATTCAAATATTCAAGGCCAGGCTGGATGGGGCTTTGAGCAACTTAGTCTAGTGGGTAGCATCCCTGCCCAAAGTAGGGGAGGGTGGAACTAAATAATCTTCAAGGTCCCTTCCAACCCAACCATTCTTCCATTCTATGATTTGTGTGTGTCACTGCCTGCTGTCAGACACTTGCAGGCTGAGCGTGGGATCTGGCTGCCAGGCGGGGCATGGGAAGGAAAGGCGTTCTCTGCACTCCTCTAATATATATCAGGCCTTTATACTAGACACAGGTGTTCCCTCTTTCCCCCCATGCTCCATTGCACAGATGTCTATCCTCCTGCTGCCCTCAAACTCGGTGCTGCCTGAAGCCTTTGCAAGAGAACGGTCAGTCCCAGCAAGTGCTTCAAAAAGCTGCCATGTTAATGCAGTACCTCCTTTGTTCTCAGTCAGATGCCTTGCAGTCATGGTGATGTGACAGCCACACTCCTCTGCCAGGCCTGACACCGGTTGCTACGGAGTCTCTTTAATGAGGGACTCTTTGCTTTCACATGGGTCTTCCTGGTTGGCAGGATTTGCAGGTCTAACTGTTCATGGCATCCTGGCTCAGGCACAGTCCTCCCCCTCTGAAATCAGTCTCTTGCTGTGGCTGCAGATCCCTGAAGCTGCCTATCCTGACTCCACATGCATCTCTGTCCCATCTCTCCCTACTTGTCCGGCCCAAATGTGCATTCCCATCTCAGCTGCTCCAGCCTGTCCCTAAGGCAGCTTGGCAGTTTGCTAGCGCTGAGGTGCCTCTTCCCTTCCCCGTCTCCTGCAGCAGCCTCTGAAAGCTGCCAGAGTTGTTTCAGCATGGACAGGCATCCAGGGTCCATGGTCACAGCCTTTGCCCTGAAGATGAGCCATGTTCTGGTGACCTGGGCAGATAAGGGGACCTGCCAGGAATCTCCTAGCAATTGGCACCAGCAGGTGCCCCCTCTCAGCTGGCATGTGTCCCTCAGATGTTGATGCACATCTGAACACCCACTGCACCTTTTAGCTGCCCCAGCCATGCTCTCACCCCATGAATTTACCCCTCCCAACGCTGGGTCCCAGGGTCATATGTGTCATCCCCCCAGCACCCTCCAAAGCAGACTTCTATACCATGAAATTGCTTTGCCAGCACTTTTTTGCTAAGACCTACTTTGGGATCTGCAAGGAAGCCAGAAGCAACTTTGCCAAGCAGCAGTTCAGAGTTGCCTGCAAGGAGCAGGAGAGGAGGACACTGCTACTGCTCAGGTGACATGAGACAGGTCATCTTGGTGCTAGTCCAGAGCTGCCCTGGCCTCACTCTGCACCTCAGAACATTTGAGATGGGCACAGATGCTGAGTTGGGCACTGGTGCTGGGTTTGTTGACTGCTCTGCCCTGTCCTTATGGAGGACAGGAGGATGTCGAGCTGGCCTGTCACCAGAAGGTTGGAAGGGACTTTAGCTGGTGCTGTAATGAGGCTGAAGGGGTGCTAAGGGATGCTGAGCTCCCTGTGGTGGGGGCTGGCTCAGTTCCTCTCCCCAGGCCAGGGACAACTCCAAAACACACAACTAAGAGTGGGTGCCACAGCCTGGGCCTCATGCTGGCAATGGCCTCAGTGATGGGAAAGTGTACGTGCAAATGTGTGGTTGCGTGTCTTGGCTTAAGCATCTTCTTGGGTGGAGGATCAGCCCAAGCATGGAAAACAAAAGGTTTCCTCTGCTCTTCCTTCCCACATGAGACCCAAAGGCTCCTGTGCTGGGCCAGCTCCTCTCTATGGGAAGCAGCCTGTTTGGGAAAAGAGCACATGTAGGAGAGAGGCTTGGTTACTGGGGGTGATGAGCCACTTGCCAACAGAGAAGCTACAGCAGATACAGGTGAACTCCTTGCCTTTTGCAGGAGACAAGAGCTCAGCCCAGTCTTGCCCCACTGCTCATCCTGAGGGCAAAGGTCTCCCACCCAGGGCCACCGAGTGCCCCAGCTATGTCTGAGGACCCCAGAGAGACCTCCCCCCCAAATCATGGGAGTGGAGCCTGCTATCACAGCCAGCCCAGAGCAGGGGAGGGGCCTGGCCCTGGCCAGCAGTGTCCTCAGATAGCATGAGCTCCCATGATGGTGCAGGCAGCTGGAAATCCCCCTTCCTGCCCAGGGCTGACTCAGCACCCTGCGGGGCTGTTTGCCAGCACACAGTTCCCTTCCCGGTTTGGGCTAGCCAGTGCACGTGAGGAGAACAGCTTGGCTCCCTACAATTTGTAAATGGCCATGACAACCCCTCCCCGACCCTGAGAGGTTCTCCAGGCAGTACAGGCTCTAGCTGCTCTTGCTTCTCCAAGCCAGGACAGGGATTTACGCTGATTTGGGGATTTTTTTCAGCTGTTTTGACTCACTCCACCACTACAGATTACTTGTCCACATGGATGCAGCAAGCTCCAGTGTGGTGTCCTTGCAGCAAAGGCTGGAGCCTCAGGCAGAGCTTTTCCTTTCTCCTTGGAGCTACTGAGATGTAAAAAAAAGGAGTGGACTCTTGGAGTTCATAGTGGATTTGAAGGGCCAATGTTTGTGTGAATCTAAGTTTAAAAGCCCAGGAGGCCTTCCTTGTGAGTGGCCCACAGCCACTGACAATCATGGCCAGGTTGTCCCAGATTATGGGTCCCAGCCCCACAACACTTCTTTCATCTTCACCTTCCCTTGACTCTGGAGCAGCAGATGCCAGACTGAAATGGTGTGAACTCCTGTCTGAAACCTGCTTGAATCCGTTCAAGCATCCACAGGGAACCCCAAACAGTGCTGCCAACTCAAGACATATCATCAGCCCCCCACATCCCTCAAGCCTGAATGGACAGGCCTGATCACTGGAGACAGCTTGTCTCCTCCTAAAGGTCTGGTGTTGGCTGTGGTGGAGGCAGTGCAGCGTCCCAGTACAGGTAACTCTCAGACCCTTCCCAGGGATGTGCTGAAATCAAAAGGCTGGGTAGCAGGGAGCTCAATCAGCACCTTTTTTATTAATATGCATCATAAATAAAGAAATAAATAAAGGCAAGACACCTCATTCTAACAGGGAAATACAAATTAAATATGGTGCAACGTCTGCTAAGCGATGTACAAGCAGGAGGTAACCTAGCAAGACCAGGGCCCCTTGCCATGGTGAAGCCAGCCCAGGCACGATGCTGTGAACAGCGTCAACCCGGCCAAGGCACCAAATACTGGCACGGCCTTTCATTAACACTGTTCCCCACCTGACAGGCAGGTGAAGATCCCCACTACAGCAGGCGGCATGAACATGGCAAGGAAGGGGTTGACTGGCATTGCCTCTACCAAGGACCCCAGGACCTCCAGTATCCCCTTGTGCTTGTGCACAACACTTATCCCCCCCACCCCATGCCACTGCTCAGCAAGACCAGAAACCCTGTGCCAAGGAGACCACCACCCCTCCCTCCCTCCCCAGGCTCCCCAACTCCCTCTGGGAGCACTCCCCATCTACCTGCTGGAAGCACTGCCCCCAACATCCCTAGCCCAGTCAGGGGCCCTGCCCTCATCCCCTCCCCTAAAACCCCCCTTCACTGAGCATCCCAAGGCTTCCCAGGCACTGGCTCCCTGGTCAGCATGGAGGGTATAGGACCGCCCTCCCCGAAGCACCCATTTCTCCACAGGGTGGCACTACCCATCCTGGACCTACATAACACTGAACATCCACGCACCTTCTTCACAACCCCACGCACCCCTTTGCTCCACACACGCACACATACCCCATCCCCCTCCCTGGCCATGGCTAGGCACAGTCCCAGCCCTGCAGTGGGGCACTGCCAGGCCACTTGTCCTGGTACAACCCACCAGGCATCACTACAACACATTAGGACAGGGATGCTCCAGCGTGGGGAAGCCTACTTTGCAGCCCCCCATCAAACCACAACACAACCCATCGGCCTGGCTTTGCAGAGACCTTGCCATTGCATGGTGCTCCTACCCTTGAGGCTAAAGATGCCATGGATGCAGAAGGCTGCCACCCCTGTGAAGGGGACAGCTATCATCCTGTACCCTCTAGCATGAAACATCTGGGCAGCAGGACAGCACTGCCCTGGCAGGGACTGCTTTGAGTTCCCTTTATGTATGAGTCCATGGCCTGTGGGTGCTGGAGACAGTGTGGGATGGAGGGGGGGGTCAGGCGGTCCCTGGTGTGGCTGCATGCATGGCAATGCTTGGCAATACGAGGTGCAGCTCACAGAAGACCCCAGAGGGCCAAGCTGGCCTTTGGCAGCTGCACAGGGAAGAGCATGAAGGAACCACCTACGGTTACTGTATTCTGTAATGGCAAGAAAGGTAAGAAACTAGCAAGAAGCTGTGTTTTTTCCTCTGGCAGGGTGGGCTACCCCAGAGGAGCCTCAGCAGCCCACAGAACTGTGCTTGGCCTCGCAGACATGTCAATAGTCCTCGTCCTCTGGGTGGGTGACATACATGATGGGCACCAGTCCCTTCTCGGAGCCAAGGCTGCACTGCAGCCAGTCACCGTCCACCTTGGAGATGACCCGCAGAATATCCCCTTTGTTGAAGCTCAGCTGTCCTGCCTCAGTGGCAATGTGATGGCAAAGAGCTTTCACTTCACTGCAGGCAGAGGGAGAGAAGGGTTAGCTCACCACAGGACACTGATCCCACCCAGAGACCACCACAGGCACAGAGGAGTAAAGAAAACACTCCCTGCCTCCCTCCCCAGCCAGGCTCCCAGCTGCGCCCCAGCTCCCCCTCACCTGCAGATTGCAAAGTTGCAGTGAATGGATGCACAAGCTGCATCACTGGCCCCAACCATCCCCTGGTCCACAGCTACAAAGCAGGCCAGGCAAAATGCAACAGGTAGAACCGTGCTACCCCCAACCTGCCACATCCCAGCACTGCAGGATGACCACTTGGTGTCACTCACCAGGTAGGGTGGGGAGACCTCCCCCGGGCCGGCTGTGACACAGCAGGCACCTCAGGTGGCTCTTGCTGGGGGGGATCTGGCTCAGGGGCTGCTTCACGCCACATGCTTGCCCCAACCGTCTGGGCCACCAGCTGGAACACAGACTTGTCCAAGCTCAGCCAGCCAGAAGGCAACCTGGAATGAGGAGACAGAAGCAGTTAGCTTCAGGGAAGTGTACCCAGGGGAACAGAGCTGCCACTCTCATTGCAAGGTCATGCCTTAAGAGGTTTGGCACTACAGTCCACAGGCTGTCTCCTGGTGGGAAGGGCTTACCATCTTCCAGACACACCACAGCCTAGACTGAGAAGGACATTTCCAGTGGACATTTTCAGGAGCAGTAAGGGTGCACAGATGGAGAGGCAGTGCGGGGAGGTCTCAGCTGCTGTGGGCGACTTTGTATCTCCTCACTTGTGAGAAACAAGGATGGTTCTGTTTTCTGTTCTCAGTATGTTTTTGGGAGGAATGAGGTGATGGTGGGGCCATGTATCAGGGGCCCTTCTGCTAGAGAGGGGATTTAGGACTCAAGGTAGTGGTAGAGCTCAGGCAGAAGAGAAGGCCTGTTAGGTGGACTGAGCAAGGGTGTGGGAAGGATTAAAGCAGGTTGGCAGGGCTAAGCAGGGGTGACAAACCCCTGAGGTACCACCATGGTGTAGCCCAGCAGTCAGCTACTGGCCTGGCTTCCACCTGCACTGCTGCACTCCGGGTTAACCAGCCCTCCTCAGCCCCAAACCACCCCTGCCCTTACCTGTTAGGTTGCCTGGGCTCTTTTTGTACCTTCCTGGACCCAAACAAGTGTCCCCACTTGATGGGCTGGCTGCCCTCTGATGCACTGATGCTGCTGTCCTCTTGGGAGGCTGCTGCTGCTGCTCCCACTCTTTGCTGGGTCCCAGTCTCCTTCTCCTTGCTGCGCTTCAGCTCTGTAAGCACGGAGTCTGGGGGGCTGCCCATCCAGAAGGGCCAGCTCCGTTCTTTCACCTCTTCGCCAACCACTACCTGCCGGGGCTTTTCCAAGGGCTCTTCCACAGCTTCAGGACTTGGCTTGCTGGCAGCCTTGGGCCTCTCCTCCAAGGTGCCCTCAGCAATGGGACAGGCCTCTGCACCCTCCACCACCCCTTCTCGGGGAGGTGGTGCCTTGTGGGTCTCCAGTGACCTGGGCACAGTATTCAAAGCAGCCTTTTTCTTCTCAGAGCGGATGAACTTGGAACCTTCAGCAGAGCCCTCGATGTAAATTTGAGAGGTCTGCATGAGCTGGTACCACCAGCCAGCCTGCTTGTCCTTCTTCCTCTCCCATGTGCTTTCTCGCATCTTACTCCGCTCTTCCTCCCTGTCACCATCTCCACAGGAGGCCCCCACCCCCTTGACCCTCTTCTCACTCACAGCTTGCTGTGGGCTATGCCCTGGTGAGATATCACCATCTCTGCCACCCCCCTGGCACGTGTCAGGGGCAGTGCTGCAGCCATCAGGATCCTCACTGCTGCCCCGCGTCCGCATCAGCTGCAGGGTGGAGTGCACAGAAAGCAGCAGGTCCTGCTTCACACGCAGCAGCTCCTTTTGCTGCTGCTGCTCTTTGCCCATCTGCATCAGGTGGTGCTCAAAGAGGAGGTCTAGGTTGAAGGGCAGCAGGGAGAGAGGCTGGAGCAAGAGCAGGAGCTCCTCGAAAAGAGGCTGGCACACGCTGTGAGACAGGCACAGGAAGCCCACTGGCTGGTAGTGTGCCAGGATGATATCTGTAGGGCAAGAGACATTAATTAGAGGAGGCTCGTCCCACCATTGCCAAGCCACCACAAAGCTGCTGAAGCTATGAGGAAAGGAGCTGGACAGTAGTTTTTGGTCACAGTGTGGTGGCACAGTGGCTCAGGCCTGGGTCAGAGAGCATCAGGTGCTCTGTAAACTGTCAGCAAACTGGCCCAGATACCGCTTTCCAGTTGTGCCTGGCAGACTCTCCACCCAGATGACCTCTGCCACAAAATGCCACAGAAGTAGAATGGGAATAAAGAGCATCAAAGGGTTGGCGCATATTAAAATTCTTTTCTCCAACTTCTTGAGGTGAAGAAGGGGCTGCAGATCTGGCCAATACCAGTCACTTGCAGATAGAGGTGTCAGGGACAGGTGAATATAGTCATTCCAGGAACCTGTCTGGGCTGAACTGTGGATCTTAGCAGAGAATGGACTGGCACTTCTACATGGAGCATTCATTCTTCATTTGATTTCACCACATCTGCACTACCTCTTCATTCTGTTTTATTGTCAGGTCTCACTCTCAGGGAGAGAGCAGGGAATGGGATTTGTGTCCCTTTGGCCCCACTGGGATAACAAACTAACACCACAGGCAGGACTTGTACCTTACCTCCAGCCCCTCTGCCTAGCTCTCATCATTCTGACAGCCCTAGCTTTTGCTCACACTTCCAGCTCTTAATGATGGCTTCAAATAGGTGGTCATCTTCAGATCCAGAAAAACAAAACAGGCTTACATTCTAGTCTAGTCTAGTCTAGTTTAGTCTAGTCCTATTTCTATTCAAACAGATACATCCTGCAAAGTCTGCTTTTTGTTTCTCAGGAGGTTTTCTTTTCCATTTCTTTCTATTTCCCATGCCCAAAGGGTTCCAGCTAAGTGTGCACATATCCAGGCATACAAAACTCTCAGGTACTGGGCAAGGAACACAGAAATCTGAGGAGAGTTTGATCTGGTCTCCTGCAGATAGATTAAGGGATCTGCACTGGAGGTGATAGCCTTGGGTACTATATACAGCTGGAAAGGAGAAAGGATGTCCAGGCTGAGGTGGAAGGAGCTGCAGAGAGCTTGGACTTCCACATGGGACTTGCTTGGGACACTGAGACTGTGTCCCAGTCCTTCAGCTCAGGACAGAGAAGAGCAGCCCAAGCCAAGAGAGCAACAAGAGGAACACATTTCCATCCTGTGGGCTACACTGTGTAGAATTTGGCCCTCACTGCAGCCAACAGCCTTCAGGATCCTACCTTCATGGTTGTAGAGGTGGTTGAACCAGAACTCCAAGGACCGGATACTGCAGGAATGGAAAATAAGCAGGGTAAGAAAGAAATAGTGAACATCTCTTCATGTCATTCATCCTCACTGTCCTAACAAAAGAACTGTGGCTGGAAAAGGGCATTTACACAGCATGAGCCTGTGAACCTCTGGATCTAGGGAAAGTACAGTGCCTCAGTCCCATCAGCATGCCCTGATCACAGACACCCCACCTGTCATGGAACATCCAACTGGCTTTACATGTGCAACTATAACCCCTAACAACCATGTTTCCAGCAAGATTCCTCACCATTTTGCTCCTATGCCCTTGGCAGAGCTTTGCTTTGCTGAGAAGAGACTTCTGTGGAAGAGACAAATCATCTACAAACATAAGACCACTGCTGATGGCTTGGCCCAAAATATGCTGGTATGCTGTGTCAGCAGGGGAAAACTGGACCACCCTGCGTGGGGAGAGCAGGGCAGAGCTTGTTCCTGCTTGTAGGGGTTCTCCAATATCTGGAAATCTTGGGGACTCTATTGTCACTGCCAGAGAGTCTTGCTGACCACTGGAGAGGAGCAGCGAAACACCATCCCAGCACCACCCATCCTTTCACCAGAAAAAGGCATTGCTGCCTTCCTCTGTTTCACATTGAACATAGTGTGCACACTCCTTATCCAAACTGGAAGGGCCAGCCTTCAGTCTTGAACCAGGGCAATTTCTCCTTCAGGGCTTCATGCCCTGGGATTCACTGCAGCTCCAGGAAACAGGGGTTTAAACAGGGACTTCCAGGAGTAATTTATGTATACATTATATCTAACCTCGTATGATGCTGGACAGATAAGACTCTTCCCACCTAATGTTCAGGGGCTAAAACAAGCTGGCAATGTTCTTCACTGGCTACAACCACCTCCTTCACAGTATGACCTGGTAGGGGAGGTATTGATCAATGTGGAGTTCCTTCAGGCTCACAGTTGCTTCTTTCCCTCAACTACTTCTGGGAAGCAGCTCCCCAGATTCTTGTTTTGTCGTGGCCAACTATGGCTGGCTGCAGTCAAGGACCAGCAGGTGCTGCTAGCCCTGGACAGTGACATGCATCCAGCCCAGGGGACCTGCTTACTTGAGGAGGCCGAAGATGAATGCGTTGAACCTCATGGTGTGGTTGGTAAGCTCTGTGTACTGGCTGATCTTGCTGTAGAGGCTGTGCAGCAACTTGGTAGAGGGGCCTATTGGAGAGAAGCAAATTGTGGAGATAAGTTGTGGTCAGCAAAGTCAAAATGGCACCATGGGAAGGAGCATCAAGACAGACAATGTCTGGGTGTCCATGTCTGTATGTGCATTCCCTCTCCACCAAACGCCAGTGTGAGCTCACACCATCCCAACAGACAGACTCCACATGGGAGATGGGGTTATGGTCTGTCCCAGACTGCCACTCCAGAACTCTGAGATAAATACCACAAGGACCTGACTCCCCTGCTTCAGTGACAATCACAGCCATTGGCTCAAAACCAGCAAGTGAACAGAATATTTGGTGGTTGCTTATAATTTGGGGTGTCTGCAATCACAGAGACAACCCAGAGCTGTAGATTGGCCACCATCAGGCTATAAAGCTTCCCAATATGATGAAGAAATCAGTGTGGCATTCATTTTGTTTTGTTTTGGGGTTTTTTTTCATTGATTCAGCCCATTAAAGAAGAATTTGGAAATTTCAGGGCAAATGACAATAAATATTGGAGCAGAATAGAGCAGTGTCCCTCCTGTTTTGCAAGAGGTCAACATGGACCCTGTTGCATGCAGGGAAATGGGTGTTAATCTGCACTCTCATCCTTTACAGGCAACCTCCTCTAGCACCTCTCAGCCACAACAGAGAACTACCACAGAGCTGCAGGCACTGCTATGTATGGTCCATACCTAGCTGGGTGGATGCCTCCACCACGCTCCAGGGGATGTTCCTCCTCTGGCCAATGATCATGTCCAGGACGTAAGCCTTGAGCCCATCACTCAGAATGTCCCGGACAGCAGGGCACAGGTATTTCAGGATGAGATGCCCCACATTGGGGCTCACAGAGCTGTTCCCAAGTTTGGCCTAATGGACAACAGACAACAAGGAGAGTGTTGGTAACTTCTCTTAAGGTACAGATGCATGGAAACAGTTCAGCCCCACTTGCCCTTACAGACATCCATCAACCAACATTCAGCCTCAGCAGCTCCTTGCAGCTCCCTGAACATCCAAGATCTTCCCATTCACCCTGATGCCTCATGCACCAGTTCTGGGCTGCTCCCTGCAAGGTCTTCCCCAGGCTGGGAAGAGGCAATAGCTTGGGAAACAAACACCCTAGTTTGGGCAAGGATATCCCAATTAGAAGGGATGCCTGGTTCTGTCAAAAGTTATAACTGGAAGCTGTGCTGGACGAAGAGCAGGGGATTTTTCTGCTGCTGTAGATTTTCTTATTGCTAATTTTGGAGCAGGAAGCAGCAAGCCACATAGGAACCACCTGCACCAAAGGGTTAAGGTACACTTAACTCAATGACATGTCAAGCTATAATTCCTAGGGATTACTATAAATAAACAGGGTGAGGGCAAAACGCATGGACAGAGCTCAGGCTGAGGTGAGGAAGAACATACGAGCCCAGCATCAGCAGAGCAAGGACACATTCTGCTGCACACAGTCTTTGAGCTGCTGAGAGGTCTATCCAAATGGGTCAGGCAATGGTGTTAAGGGTACAGATTTTACCAGCTGAGCTGGAATTATACTGACCAGTTGGCACAGGTCCACAAAAGCCCTGAACTGAAACTGAACTTTGGCTCAGGAATAATCCCATCAGATCCACTGAGCATGGCAGCAGCAGAGTCGGGTGCTGTCTTTTGACAGGTGAATGCTCAGCCCCTGGCACACTGATGCATAACAAAACATGAGGCCAAAACCACAGCGTTGTCTGGTAAGTAAAGTAGTGGGGCAATGTTGCAATTATTCCCCAAACCAACACTGCAAGAATAGGAAATTCAAAGAGAAGTCTTAAAAGGCTGTGGGAATCTCAACAGCTCTGGTTATGTTGCACAGCAACCTCTGCATCTACAGCAGTTGTAATTAGAGGAAAATTACTCTGGGCTCTGAGATAAGGTTGAATGGGTTTGGAATCTGTCCCAGTCAGGTTTCTCCCTGGGAAAGGGGAGTTGTCATGTTCAAATAGTGTCACATTGCTGTCCTAGAGTCCCCTGACTGAAACAGAGCATTCAGCATTAAGAGGAAGCACCACAAATATGTTGCTGGGTGTCACAGGACTGCAAACACTGCCTGGTACAAACAGAAGCAAAGTTGCTCTGCTTCTGTGTTATTCTAGAAATCGAAGATGAGGGAGCACAGGCCAAAGACAGGCATCCCCAGGGCAACCAAAACGCATTCCTGGGTTATTCTAGAAATGGGAAATGAGGGGAGCACAAGCCAAAGAGAGACAGCCCCACAGATGTACTCTAAAGCTAATGGTTTCATGGTAAGGGCCCCAGAGGGGCAACAACTGATGCACTTTTTTATCATTACTGAAGCCTGTGAGACATCGAGGAATGTGAGACACTGCACTGTCCCAAAAACATGGGACATGTGGAGGAGGGAGAGACAACTCTCCACTGTGTAAGGAAAAAGAGTTGTTATACTGCATTAGACCAGAAGTCCAGCTGGTCTCATTTTCATTCTCATAAAGAGCCATTATAAGTACCTAAGAAAGAGTTAAACCAGAGCAAATATATATATAATATTTGTCCTTACTACTCTCACAGCCTGTAACTACTTTAAACTCAGACACTATCTAAGCTGGACGTTATTCCTCTGTGTTTAGTAAACCTCAGTGAATTTCCTTTGTCTGTGTTTTTCTGTTCTTCCTTTAAATACACGTACTCTTTTAGCACCCCCAGCATCATGCAGCAGGAATTGTCACACATTTACTATCTGCTGCATGGTGTGCCATTGCCTTTCTTTGGTTTGTTCTTGGAGCTACTGCTTTTGTTAGATACTCTGTAGTTTTTGACTGGAAGAGAATGGAGAGGCAATCTTTCTCCATACTCTCATGTCGCTCAGAATGCTGACTGTAAGACATACCTTCACCCCTGGATCCCTGCTGGTTCCAAAGTGAGCCACAATCAGGTCAACAGCAGTGTTGATTGCCTTCACCAAACCTAGAGGGAAAGAACAAGTCAGAGAGCTGTCTGAGGGGCTGCTAGGACAGATGCTGACAAAACACTTCTCAGAGAAATGCCAGTATTTGGAAAATGCCCTCTCTGCCAAAACCAGGCAGAGACTACCCTAATCCCACACCAAACCTGTTCCACTTGGTTCCAACACTCACCTATCACCCTGACAGTTGGACAAACTGTCAGTATTCCCAAGGGACATGAACCTCCACATCCCATCGCTTGCAGGAGCACAGACAGGGTCTGAGGCAATGACTCTTTTGCTGCTTTGATGCCACAGGGTGGCATGTCAGAAGCCCTGCATTTTGGCAAGTTCTGCAATGACTTTCATTAACAAACCAGTAGTGTGTAATCTGACATCTGCACCAGTAAAATGCAAGAACAGAACTGAAATAGAAGGGAAAGCTACCACCTGGTAGTCACCAACACACAGCTGGCAAAGGCATGGGAACCCTTTCGCACATCCCTTGCCTCTGCAGTGATAATGAGGCAGCTATCAAATACCCAAAACCTGCCATGGGTGCTATCACAACTGTATTTTGTCCTGCTTTGGAATCCTTACTCCTACCCTTTTATACAATTTGTCAGGCAGGACCAAACAAACTTTTTACCTAAATTACAAAATCTTATGTTAACACAACTGCAACATCACACAGATACACAGGTCTACCCTTGTGTATAGAGACTGGGGTGGCAGTTATGTCCAGCCTAAGGGTCACATTCCTCTGTCTGCCTGCTCTCTCTGCCCTTTCTTGTGCACTTAAGATTGTTTCTAATCATACTTTCTGGGACAAGCAGCTCAAACACACTCTGTAGCACATCACATGGTGCAGCATCTGCAAGAGCCTGCTGTGGAAACAGCCATTAATCCAGTGGGACATGCAGTTACAGTGCTACACTGGAAAAGGGCAGGGAAAGAAGTCATTATGTCTACAGAGATGAGATGGAGAGAAGCACAGTTTGCTTTTTGCTGCACTACACTGTCATCCACGAGTGATGCACAGACTCACCTTTCTTCTGCAGCAAGTCAATGGAGATGGACTCTGTGTTGCCATCTGGGGACAGGCAGAACTCAGCAGGGGGTTTCTCTGCTAGTGAGAAGTAGTCAGGGAAAAAGTCATTGTAGGTAAGCTGGAGTTGCCTCATAGACTGTCCTGCAGGGCCAAGACAGAGGAGAGAAGGATTAGCCCAGATCACTCACACCAAAGCCTCTTCCACATTGTTTGCTTTTCCCAGAAGCAATCTGCACCAGCAGTAGTCTTCATCCCAGCCTGTCCTGTGCTGGGATAGCAAGGCTACAGGCTGTTTCCTCCCCCAGCAATTGTTTGCAATGTGTGCCTGTACAGTTGACCCCACAGCCCACCCAACATCCAGCTCCAGCTTGACTGAGGGCCCATGGACTCTGGAAGATGCTGTGTGAGGTTCACTCTCATGGGCTGGTGCTAAAGGAAACTTTGCTGCACCAGATTCTCCGTGCTGCTGTGTGGATAGTCTGGGATGACCTCTGTTTTCAAAGGGTTGATTTCCACATGAATTCTTCCACATGCTTGACTTCCATCTGGTTGACTCCCTGGCTCTGGGCTAGGCATCTTCCCTTAAAGGAGGGCTGGAGAAACTATTTGGGTTGGCAGAGTGAGGTGTAGGGCTTTGAAGAATTCCCTCTATGACTTGAGGCTAACCTGAAGAATTCTGTCTCTCCCACAGACCACACTGCTCTCCCCACAGGACTCTTGAGGTTCAGTTAAAAGCAGCCTGCCCAGTCAGCTCTTCCTACACAGGTTTTGGAGAGCAGGAGAGACTTTAAGGGCAAAGCATGGAGGAGATAGAGCCCCTTGAAGCTCCACAGTGTTGTCAGCTATCCCATGAAAGCTACAGGCCAGCACACTGCCAGGGCTGTGGCAGATGATCAGGCACTGTGGGGCACAGACATGAGATCTCAAAGGGTCACAACACCTGTGTGAGAAACGAACTACAAGGTGACCACAGTCAAGGAGCACTTCCTGAGTTCTGAGCAGACTCCTGGGCCATTCACTTTCCCTTTCAATCCAGCACAGAGCTGGACTTGACTGTTCTCACCTCATGGAGAAGAAGGGAGGCTCCACACAGATTACAAACATCAATGAGGCAATTCTCATGTTCTTGAACCCTCTGGCCCCACTGTGAACAGATGCACCATCCCTTCTGCTCTGAGCAGGCAGAGCAGTGATGAATTCAGGCTGAACCTGAGTCCCAAGGGATACTGAACCTGAGTCCCAAGGTCACCTCCCAAGACCCCCCAGCAGAAAGACAGTGCGCACCGTTCAGCTTGCAGTGGAAATGGCTGGTGCTGAGAGCGCCAGGGAACTCAAAGATGGGGTTGCCCCGGTTCAGCCGAGGCTCTTGCTGCCTCCTGTCCAAGCTGCCTGCTAAGCTGGGCAGCCCCGAAACACGGTCCAGACCCAAGGGGTTCCTCCGCCTGTACTCCCGCCACTTCAGCGCTTGGGGAGAGAGGTGGTTCGCTAGGATGCATGTGAGCAGGTGGGAGGATGTGGAGGGAAAACAGGAAGAGAGAAGAGAAAGGAGGAGGACAGGGAAAGAGAGACAGCACATTACTCAGAAGTCCAGCTGCATTTCAGAACATCAGCACACACACTTGGAGAGAGGCGGAGGCCACAGCCTAGCAGGGCAGTGTAGGACTCTGGGTGGCCTTGCGGCTACAGGCCTAGAGGGAGCAGGTTTGGGATACAAGCACCTGGCATGGGGTGCTGTAAGATCAGCAGCCCACACTGCCCACTCCAGAGACACAGTGTAGGAGCTGGGACTGGAAAGACATGCTTTCAGTGTAGGTCTTTCTGCAGCACCTAGATGAAAATTTATCCTGGGCTGTGCCTATGAGAGGGTGGTACTACAGGGAGCAGCCACAGCCATGGGGAGCTGGAGATGCTCCATACTAGCAGGTCCTGGAGGATGGGTACCTACCATTGACAGGCCGTACTCCCATGCTGCTCAGGGAACCAGAGCTGCTGGACTCACTGCCACTTCTCCAGTGGGAATCGGCATGGCTTCCTACTCTGCTCATGGAGATGCCACCCACCGAGAGGGGCGGGAGGGACCCACTGTGGAGTCGGTATTCAGAGAGCGGTGGGCTTGGCTCCAGTGGTGCCTCTTTCTTGGGAATCAGCTTGGGGTTCTCCTTTTGCCTCAGGGCATCAGCTTTGGTGGTTTTGGAGGCCTTCATGGCACTGACAGCAGGGGATGACCTCATGGGAAGCAGGTTGGCAGAGATGGGGCAAGACCTGCTCCTGGGGGGCTGGCTGTCTTCAGCCCTCTCTGCAGTGGGCGAGGAAGAGGAGTCCATGCTTTGAAAGAAAGGCACGTTGCATCGCACGGGAGAGTAACTGCCCAGCGGGGACGGACGGGTTGTTTCAGGGGCAGACTTCTTAATGCCCCCATCATTGCGGGAGGCAGCTCCATCTGCTGAGCGCTGGGCCACGAGCGTGCCATGGGCTTGGCTCCCCGCCACTGCCACCTGCTCTGCTGAGGTGGCCAAGGCTGAGGACTGGGAACTGAAGATCTGCTGGCTGGAAGGCCGGTTGCTGGACAAGCTGTAGAGTTGGGAAAGGCTGGAGGCAAAATGGCTGTGCAGGGCACGTGCCTTGGGTGGCTTGCTGAAATGGTGCTGAAAAACAAAGGGCTGGATGGGCAGAGTTGTGGGACGTTGGTCCTTGCTGTAGCGTACCACAGGCTTGCTGTCTGTGCCACCACCTTCAGGGAGAGAAAGGGGAACAAAGTGTGAGGACAGGCAGAGGGACAATCATCCTCAGCCCAGCAGATGCAGGCAAAAGGGAATGTGTGAAATTCCTTCCTCTCTGTTGTGGGGGGAAGAGGATGTGCTAGGGGCCAGTTACCTACACGGAGTGGTTCAAGTCTGAACTAGTTACACAGATCAAGAGCTGGCAAGCTAAAGGTATGTGGCCTCAAATGCAGTTTCCAGCTGTTGACAGCTATCTGGAAGCACAGAGCACTGCACCAGGAGCTTGTCTGTCCTGGTAAAGTCACCAGCTTCATATCCCTTTCCAATCTCTTGCTCCCTGGACAGCACAAAGCCATAGGGTCAGGTGTCTGCCCTTAAGCTGCTTCTGCCCAAGCAGTACCACAGACATGTCCTGATGCATTGTGATACTCTCAGATTTCTTATCCCAAAAGACTGTCCCCTCCCACATGCACTGAGAACTTGTACAGCCAGGCACAAGCATTACATGCAATAGCACTGCAGGTCTGCATCCCACATTGCAACATATCAGTGCTGTTGCAAAGGCTGTTTGCTTCCCCTTCTCCCTCTCTTTTCTTTCTCCTGTAACTAGCTTCCCTTTGAAACATAGCTCCTTTTGTTCTCCTGCCTCTACCAGACCTAAGTAGGATGTTGCCAACATCCTGCTTCCAACTCTGCAAAGTGCTGGGATTATGTACTGGGATGTCCTGAGACAGTGTGCTGGGCTTATTCCTATGTGTACTCTCCTACAGCTCCTGGTGGTGCCACAACATTCTGAGGGGTACACATGAAGTGTGACACACTGTGCAATCAGTGCACAACAGACATAATACTGGATACAGGCATGGGGCTGACTGAGATCCCTGATCAGCCCGGGTGTTACCTGCTACCTGTGGGGTGTTCCAAACCCTTCTTCCTCTAGCTAGCTCATCTCCCTAGCTTTCAGCAGGAAAGAGGACCCTAGTCCCTCTTAGAGCCTCTAGGCTTGCATGCTGCTCTCAGCATGGTAGGTATGCCTCTATCTCCAGCTGCAGGCAGAAGCTTCTTGCACAGTACTGATGCCTCCTACACTGGGAGGCAGGCAGGAACTGTTAGGATTATTTCCTTGAGAGCTCCTCTCTGTCCCCTCCTCTCTGAGCAGTGCTTGCTCCTTGCAAGCACTCCCTCTGAAACTAAGAGGGCTGCTCCTACGCTGTCTTCTCCCAGAAGAGACTTGCTTTCCCTGCCATCCCACAGCAAGCACACGTTCATGTTTCAATAAACAAACAGGACAATATCTAAAAAACTCTTGCTTCAAATGCCAAGATCCCTCTGACCCCTGCCATGGCAATGAACAACATGTTTGTATCTCCTCCTAGAAATCTTCAGGACATAAATAGAGACAGGCTGTTTTTTGACATGTTAGGGGCTATTTACTGCAATGGTCTGCTCAAAGGCTTTTTAAACAGGCTTTCACCTGTGCAGGTACAAGACCTGTCTAGGGCAGACACAGAGGTCTCTGGCAGTGCTGGAGAAATGGCCATACCTTCAATGGGAGTGTCACACAGCTTTCTCATAAGGACAAGTGACACCAATATCAAGGTGGAAAGCAACTCGTATAACAGGCTTTCCTATAGACATAACTGTGACAATTACCACAGGAACCTCTGCTGCAATCCGAAACACTGGGGAGGATATGACCAGGATATTTGAGCAGAGACACACAGATTAGTCTCTGCAGGACTCACATTCTAAGCCCCAGTAGAGACTGTGTGAGGTCCCTGAACCTGTATGGAGAAGAGACTGCTTGCCTCTTCCCCTCTCCACTTCTGCCCCAAGTAGCACCAAAGAAGAAAGGCTAAAAAATCCCTTCATCTGCTGATGAACATGACTCTGCTGAGCATCTTCACATCTCTGTCTTAGGAGCTAAGGGCAGGTGATTATCATGGACAAGCACAGTAAATACCCTGGAAGGGAGACAACCCTTCAAGCTGCAGGCTTTCCAAGTGCTAATGACATGTCCTCCCTTAAGTGGTAAGAAAAGTTTGAACAAAACCTCAAGAGGCTTTAGTAATACAAGGACAGGACATTTGCACCAATATGAGTCTGAAATAAGCACAGCAAGGCTTTGTCCCAGGTATTAGTAGACCAGAAAACAAACTGCACGGGCACTGGTCTCCTGTGATCAGGCAGTTTCCCCTGCTGCTCCCCTCATATCCCAAGGAGCTGCCTTCCTTTTTACTGATCCATTCTGTCTAGTTTGGCTCCTTACCGTCTGCTCGGGCTCTAACATCTTTTTGTCCGTGGCCACTGGCAGAGCCACCCGAGAAGCTGGCATCTGCCTCCGTCAGCAGGGAGAGAGAGGCTTGCTCACCTGCCCCATGCCCACTGGGGACCTTCTCACTGGAGACTGAGTCTTTGGTGGAACAAAAAGCCTGGCTGTCCCCAAAAGCATGATTCAAACAGAAGCCCTCACAGCTCCGGTTCAGGCCATGGATGAAGGGCATGGGTGGAAGACTCTGGCTGCGCCGAGCTCTTTCTTCAAGGAAAGTTGGACAATCCCGCTGAGTCTCGGGAATAGGAGAGAACTCCAAGGAGGAATCACCACTAGACCGGAGCGGTGGGGAGGTGCCATTCTTTTTCCGACCTTTAGCCAGTTCAGCAAAAGATGTCACTCTCTTCGGGGGAGAACTCTGGATGGGTATTGCTGGACTTTCACTCAGCTTGACTGGACAGCTCACCATGCGCTCCAAGGAGCCCAGCCTGCTGCTGGGACTCCTGTCCAGGTTCTGATCATAGCTTCTGGAGCGCTGACGGCTTGTGTTGAGGTTTGGTGGTGACACATTGACATAGACCTGACCCTCAATCATGTTTTGGGTGGATTCTCCCTTTGCCTCCTCTTCACTGCACTCCACGTTGCCTTCTTCTTGTCTCAGGTCGGGCCTTCTAAACAGATAGTATTCTGTGGGCTGAGCAGGGCTACCCTTGGTCTGGTCTTCAGAGCAGCTAGTTATGGAAGATCCTGCAGGGCTGGGGGATGACTGGGAAGACAAGTCACATGTGACTAATTTATAATAATTCTGAGTAGCCACAACAAGCCGTGCTTGGCTCTGGAAGCAGGCAGTGAGGTCGGAGCTCTCTGAAGTGCAAGGCTCACAGTGGAGGTGGTAGGAGTTGCAGTTAGCATCAAGAACAGGTGAGGAGGAGTGTTGACAGCCACACACCTTCCCTGAACTCTCTGGGTGATGCGACTCGCAAGACATCTTGGATTCTGTGGGTGATGAATGCAAATCCAGGTAAAAAGCTCCTGTGTCTGAGTGGCTGCAGAAGGAAGAGTCACAGGACAGGTTGGCTGAATTCAGGTTTGATTGAGACTGGCCGTTCATTTTGTTGTAGAGAGCACTGAAGTTCACCAGCACCCCATCGGAGCTGTTGCAAGAAGAGTCACTGATGTAGCCCATCTGTTGGTCAATCACTTCAGACTGACTTGATGAACTGTAGCAGCGACAGTGCTGGATCTCTGAGCTGGAACAACTGCACGTCCGGCTGTGCAGGGCATCCTGATTTCTCAGTGATTCACCTGTGTTCTGGTTCCACTCCTGGTCACCACCATCAAAGGAGAAGCTGGAGGAGGTGCCACGATGGCAGCTGCATTCATCCAGCTCCATGCGTTCTGAGGCCTGATGGCACCTATTTGCATTATTTCTCTTCTGGATATCATCACTGCTGATTTTGTCCTCTTGCCCATCCACCACACCAGAACGACTGGCCATATTCCAGGATTTCACAATGTGATTGGAGTCATGGAGGTGGAAAGGCGGCAAGACCAGCTCCTGCAGACTGAAGGGAGCTTTGCCATCAACAAGTGAGTTGTGAAGGTGGAAAGATTTTTGACCCAAGTCATCCTCAAAAATGCTGAGGTCTTCACCCTCACTCAGTAGGAAAGGGTTGTGTCGCTTACTGACACTAGGGACAATGAGATCCCTCCCTTTTCCTTCTTTGTTGTCTGAGGCCTCTGCTGAGGTTTCAGAGGTCTGGAGAAAGCTGCTGTACACCAAGGAGTCAGTCTGTGAAAGGTCTCTGTCTGGAAGAGCAGAGGTCCGTGTAATGCTGAGCTCTGGCTGGCAGAAGGGGTTGGTCCTTTTGCTCACGGAGCAACACTGTCTGTCAGGGACCTGGCAATGCACCAGAGGAATGTGATGGACAATCAGCGTCTCACCAGTCAGTTTGGGTGGACTATCCATGGTGAGGAATGCTCTTCAGGGCATCAGTGAAGCTGGTACTACCCATGAACAGGTAAGGCTGCACATGAGAGGCAGGGAGGACACTTCTCATGAGGGAATTCAGATACCTAGAGAGAGACAAAATCACAAAGGAAGTCACCTCTCAGGAAAGGCAGTGACTATGTAAATCATCCTTGGTTTGACTGAAGATTTCATGTGTTGACAAGGATCAAAGAGATGGTCCTTGTTAGCACAAGTACCTGAGCACGAGGTCCTTCTTCAGGGAATCAAACCATCACAGTGTAAGACAAACATGTCACCCTCCCTGCAGGCTCCCCCGCAGGGACAACACTTCTGATTCCACCTGACCCCTCTCAGAGTTACCTGAAGTGAGTAACTGATTTCAGTCAAGTGCCCAAAGAGCTGCACAGGCTTTGGGCCAAACAAAGACCTCACTGCAGATGGCACTATGTACTCACAGGAAAACAGCACAGGGGCTGAAGTGAAGCACTGCAGTCTGGTGAGAGCAGTCTATCTTTTCACACTGGATTAAACATCTTTTTCTCTTTTTAGGTACCTCAAACTCTTCTTTAAGAACCAAATACTGAACGGCTCTGCAAGGTCTTGCAACCTTGGAGACACACAAGTCCAGGCAGAGACTGGAAAGCAGTGTCAGACTGGAACAGGAAAGCAGCAACAGCCACTCCTCTCCAAAATCCAAGAGGCTCCGTGAGGTCCTGGCCCTTTTAATGGCGCCAGGGTAGAATGCCAAAGTATGCAGCTACCTATGTACACAAGGGCCTCTCCAGTGTAAAGAGTGGGTGACTCAGTGGGGGCACAGGGAGCCACTGGTGATGGCTAAATAGGTCCCACACAGCACATTGGCTGCTGCTGACTTTTTGCTGATAGTTAAACTTCAGCTCCAACTGGTTCCTCCTGTGGTCTGGGATGCCTGGTTCACATCTCACTGCCGTATTATCTGTGCCATTTACTTGCTGCACTTCACAGCAATACAGCTGCCACAGTCTTGGGAGCCATAGAAGCAGAGCACTAAGGGCTCCAATCCCTGTGTTCAGCAAATATTAGGTTCTTTTAAAGTCAGAGGAATAACAGAATGGTTTGGGCTAAAGATCATCTTGTTCCAACATCACTGTCATGGGCAGGGACACCTTGCCCTAGAGTAGGCTGATCAACACTCCATCCAACTTGGTCTACAACATTTCCAGAGATGAGACATCAACAAATTATCTGAGTAACCTGTTCCAGTGCGTCACTATCCTTACAGTATTTCTTCCTAATATTTAACCTAAACCTGGCATCTTTTAGTTTAGAGCCTTTCCCCCTTTTCCTACCACTGTCTGCTCATGTCAAAAGTCTCTCTTCATCTTTCCTGTAGATGTTCACCAGCATTTGACATGGGAGCAGAGGGGACATATTAAGTTCTCCTTTCCCTCCTAACCCACAGGTCCAGCCTGCAAGTGCCTCCAGCTGAGTTTGGAGGGAGTTTCCCCTCTTGCCTTCCCTTCAATACATCAGAGAATCCAATGCAGGCAGGTCCACGGGATGGCTAAGGCAGAAGGGAGAGGGAGAAACCACAAAAGACAGCAGTGATTCAGGATGATCCTGAGAGATTAAAAAATTACCTAGTCCTCTCACAGCTCCACCATTTGTTCTGCAAACCTTGGTCCAAACATCCTTGGTCAGCAATATACACCCCATAACTCATCCAGGCATCCTCAGTGCTCATTGCACCCTGAACACTTGTGATCACAGACCCCAGGACCCCGGGTCTGCTGCCACCACTGACCTTCAGACTCCAGAAAGTAGCATTCATGTGGCCTTTGCCTACCTTACCTCAGCTTTTGTGAGAATGGGGTGATAATTGATTTGGAGCAGAGCTGCAAAGGCACATGGAAGCCCAGGAGGGAAACCAAGAAATGTGGGATAAGTGAAGTTAGAACAAGAGCATAAGCAATGAGACAGCTACACAGAAACATCAGGAACTTCAGTATTTTCAGCTTCAAGGTGTAAGAATAGCAATTAGAAGATGATAAAAAGAATGATCAAAAGAAGTACTTTCCTCCCACGCACAGTAGTGCTTCTCACAGACACAGGATGATGCTGGCAGGAAACAAAAATACAAAGATGGAAACAGGACTAGTGTTTACAGTAAACAGCCAATGATGCAAAAGTTAATGCTAACACCACTGTCAGAGAACAGACAGGCTGCCTCGCAGAAGCTACCAGAGACTTACATGGTGGGGACACTCACCTACATATCTGCTTCTGCTGGGATGTTTCACCCAGGATTATACTCTGAATGAAAAGAGATCACCTGGACCACAACCAATTGGACCAGTTATCGTGAGACCCTAAACTCTCCCTCACTCAGAGTCTCCCTAAAACCTTTACACCTTTACATCCCTTGCAGTGACTCCTGGGTCTTACAAGCCTTTGGCTCCTTTCCCACAGCACTGCCATAGAAAGAAATGAGTCTGTATTCAGCCTGGATCCTGGGGGTAGATCTTTTACATCAAGGATTCCCAAGATCCCATTGTTCAAGAGGCACTGTAGGTAACAGCAGCTCCTGACCCCAGCCTAGTGTGCACACACACACACACACGTGCTGAAAGTGGTGTTCAACAACTGGGGCAGTGTTCATGCCCCATTTTGGAACTTGTGCACCACTGATGGCACAACAGGAGCTCTGAGTTTATCTGAGTTTATTTTTATTTAACTCACCAGGAGCTGATCCTGTCTTCCTGCCCGTCTCCCCCGGCTCCCAAGCATTTCGGGAAAAAAGCCTGTCCCCCAGTGCTTATCTACTCACACAGGCCACCCCTGCCCTCGTTGCTGCCCTTGTAGCGACTCTAATGCTCAGATCACATCTCTCCACAGGGCTTTGCTATACTTCAAGTGCTGCCACAATTCAACCACCTGAAAACCATTATTTTGAAGATACAGACGAAGATGGATGCACACTTCACTGCTGAAGCACTGGGTCTCTACTGCCTCTGGAAAATGGCTGCTTGGAGCTGGCTCCCAGCACCCATCTGCTGACAAGCCCCGCTGAGCAGCACAAAATTAACGTCAGTGCAGAAGCTGCTGTGGGAGGACAAGGCTTGCACAGACGCACTTTGGCATTTGATGGCAAAATGTCAGAGCTGACATGCAGCCATTTCCCAGCTGTCTCTTCAGTGCTCTGGCTGCAACATGCAGCTCTGCCCAGCCCTTTGGTTTCAGCACAGGCTCCCTGGGTGGACTGTGATTCACTGGCTGTCACAGATGCTGCAGCAGACGGATGCCCATTCTGCCTGCACCCACAGCCTGCTCACAGCACAAGGCTCTGAGGTTCAGTATCACAGGTGGCAAGCAGACAGCTCCTGATGGGAGACATTCTGATGGCTTCTCTAGGGATAGGCATGATGCTTTGTGCCCTAGATACTACTTCTCTCTCCCTTGCAACACCTCTCCTGCCTTCCTCCTAACTTAGGGATGCAGGGAGGTTGGCAATGGCACTGCCAGTGCAATGCTTATTCAGTTCCCAACACCAGAGCACTCCCCCTGGCTGTACTACCACTTGATTCTCCCTCATGTATTCTGGAAGACTGTAGAAGGATCCTCCCTCTTCCTATTCAGGGTCTGCTAGGCTGGGATTGACACTGGGGAATAAAATGCAGCAAGCAAACTAGTTTTGGACTCTGCTGGCTTTGATGAGCTCTTTGTAAAGCCTCACTCCCATTTACGACAGGAAATTTCCAGATGTGGATAGGCAGTCCATACTCAAACAATTTTTGCCAAATCAGTTAATCCTTCTTATCATTTACAGCAGAAACCCACAGTGTGCTGAATCTTGCTCAATGCTACACATACAACAGCCAACACAGCACCCAGCATCGATCCCTGCTTGGAAAAGCATGTCATGGCAGTGCAAGGCGAGGAGGCACACAGGGAGAACCACAACTCTAGATATGTCATTACAACAGCCATTTTATTTTCAAATGTCAAAATTCTTGCCTTATGCATCCTGACACCATCTGCTGCAGCAGGGGAGATATGTGTTGTTTATTCAGTGGGCTCTTTCTTGAGGTGATAAGGGATTACCAGGAGAAGGTAAGGGCCACACATTTCATTACCTCTGGGTGCTTCACTCCAGCCAAGATAATACAGAGCAGAAAGGATGGCTTTTTGTGAGACACCTACGTTTCGTGTGGAATTGCTCATGAATGATTGCAGCCCCATATAATATAAATATACACAACAAAAACTCCTTAGCTGCAGCAAGCAAAGGTCTAGGTAAACAGTAGGTAAGTGTAGAGCAACAAAGGATGCTGCCTACCAAGTCATCTCTGCACTTTAGAGAGCAGGCAGCATGCTTCAGGTAACAGGAGCGTGCAGAATCCTTCAGGCTCTCCATTTCATGCCTTTTAAGTCCTTGCTGAGCACTACATAGAGGCTCTAAAACCCCTCTTCTGCCATACTCCAAAGACTGAGCACCTTCTGCTCATTTAAAGGTGGTCAGAACAGCTTCATGGCTTCTGCAGTACAGACTCCTGCTATGCAACACTACTGAAAAGATGCAGGAGCCATCAGAGCTGACTCCAAACTGGTTCGATCACAGGGGACTGGTGTAAACACCAGCCTTGCCTCCAAGGCCTGGGATGTTAGGTGTGGTGGCACACACCTCCAGAAACACATTGCTATCTGTTATGGCTTCAACCATGATTATGGAGTTCTACTGCTGAATGCTTAACACTCCTCTGCTCAGTGCTCAGTGCTGGCTGCTGCATGCAAGTGGGGCAACAGGGTTCAAAACACAGCAACAGAGCTTTCCTCATAGAAGTAATGCAATATTGGAGGAGGCATGCAGAGATATAAGGAATAAATGTGATTTAAATGTAAAAAGACTGTGCATAGAGCATAGAAGATGAAGAGGCAGGAGGAAGATCATCAGAACTGTCAGTTCAGCTGCTGGCTTTTTGGAGGATGGCTTTTCTGAACAGATTACTACCTAACTAGGCACATCATCCATGAAATTGAATGTTCAAAGGAAACTATAACTATGAGGGTTCTTGCTGCCTCTTTCTGTATGACTGTGGCTTCACTGTCATCACCATCCTCCTCAGACTGACCAAGATTCATCATGTCACTCAAGGGTGAAAGATGGAAAAACAGAGTTAAAAGCTGTGCATTCAGTTTCACAGAAGAAGAAAAAAATCCTTTGTATTGGAGCTGCTTGTTCTGAGGGTCGTTCCCTGTGAATCCCTGACTCCTACAGTGCATTTGCATTAACATGCCTTAAGAAACCACACAGCTCTGCAAAACAAGCACCAGCAGAAATGCTGGACAAAGCAACGGTTTGCAAGATCTTGCAGACAAAGGTGCAATACACACATCTCCTCTTTGTTCCATGAGGAGAGAGATATTCCTTCACTCCCTGTACGTCTACCTCCAGGCAAAAGGGCCAGGAGATTAATCCAAAGCGAAAGTTCTTCAGACAGTGTGTGAGATCTCAGGGCTCACTGTATCCAGCACCAGTTCTTTGTTTGTCCCTGCACCAGCTGTGCCCCTCCAAAAGCTGCTAAAAAGTACTGCTTGGTTTTAAAGAAAAACTTATCAGGAAAATACCAGGAAACTGGAGGGCATTCAGTGAGCAGCATCAGAGAAAAGGATGAGGTGAGAGGTACATGGTGAGTGGCCTGGGGATGGGTCTGAACCATGGGGGTGAGTAAGCAGAAAGTGGAGGTGAGGAAGCCTATAAATTGTTGTAGGGTGGGACTAGGTGGTGGTATTTGTTTGCACACCTATTTCTTGCCAGCTAACACATCTCTGTCAGATTCATGCCTTCGTTAAATGCTTTATTAAATCATCTAGTGTGTTTAACGAAAGAAAAGGAAATACTAGTTCCTTGACTCATCCTAAGCCTCTAGTCCTCCTTCCCTGCCTCAGGAGCATAGTGAGGGTGGTCTATACAGTCTCAAGGTGAATACTCCAGCACCTGATGTCTAAAAGGGGTTGCAGCAAGATAGAACGACTAAATAATTCCTAAATTTCTGCCTCAGCTCATGCTGGTTCCTCTCCTGGTGCTGAGCAGTAATTCCTGAAGGGACCACTCCCCTTTTCTTTCAACAAAGGCGTGCTGCCTTGGCTGGGGCTTTTTCCAGTGGTTTCCAGGACAGTCTGACTAAGCCCATGATGAATGTACCATTACATCCCAGCACTATAAAGGATTATGATGTGTTCCAAATGGAAACCACAGCACTTGACGGTCAGTCACAGCCCTTGAGCTCCTGTCAGCAAGGAGCTGCACAGGTCAGGGATGAGGGGCTCACCAGCAGAGACGAAAATAAGCAATAGGTATAGTATGTCTATTCCTGCTGATGACACAACTAGCATGAGGCAGGTACTGCCTTCCAGCTAGAGGAAGAGACGGCCCAGCTGCTCTGTGCATTTAGAGTTACACAAGACATCAGAAATAGCTCAAGCAGCAGATCTATACCAGCTATCGCAGGAGCCAGGACAGTGACCGAACCAGTTTCTCCCATTTTTGTGCTCCCTTGCTCCGTGACTCATCATCTGGCAGGTGGCACTCGCAAAAGCCATTTACAGGGCATGACTCACAGCATCCACTGAGGTGATCTGGGATGGAACCTGCTCCTCCTCCTCCTCCCCACTAGCCACTCTCTGCCCCAGCCCCCACCACATATGCTCCTAATTACTTTATGCAAATCCACAGAGAAGAAAAAGGCTCTGATGTTTCTAGCTGTTCATATCACACAGAAATTGCTGCTGAATTAAACTGCAGACACTGTAAATCCTTCCTTATCACAGACACTCTAGTAGCAGCAGCAGCAGCAGGAGGAGGGGTTATGCCTTTCTACCTGAGCACTCTGAAAGCTTACTGAAGATCTTACAAGAGCAGAAATCACACAATTCCATTTTGAAACATGGGTTTACCTGGATGCTGGAGCCAGGCTGTTGCAGGATCACTAGAGCACTTAAGAACCCATGCAGAAAGAAAAAGACTCCTGTAAGCATATGAAATTGCTGGGCACAATCAGTATCTGAAAATCTCAAGATTAACTCCTACCTAATTGCACAGCTTTGGCTTAGTGATCCTGACCTCGTGGGTGGCTTCCTTGTCCACGGCAGGGGGCTTGGAACTACACAATCTTTAAGATGCCGTCCAACCCAAGCCATTGTAAGATTCTATGATTTATGGAAAATCAGGACTGTCAGTTGGCTGCCTCATGAATGTGGCCCTTTTACAGACCTGCCCAACTGAGCACCCTAGAAACAAGCAGCTGCAGCTGAATGGTGACAAAACCACAGCCAGCAGCTGTGGGTGAACCTTAGTCAAAGCCAACAGAAGTGTGGAATGAACGTCTTCTCACCGAATTCTATACCTGGGAGATGTGAGCCCAAACTTCACCACAACAGCCACAGGAGGCAAGGAATGGAGTGTTAGGCTGAGGGAGTAAGGCATCAATCTCAGCTCAGCCTCAGGAATCAAAGCTGGCTCTCTGATCTGTGTCTGCAGGCAGACAGGATGGCAAAACTGCCCCATAAGTCTGCCACATGTCTACATGAAATGGTAAAAGAACAGCTGTTCTTGTTCAGGTGTGCACTGCAGGGGTGAAAGCTCCTGAGATGGATGTAAATATTCTCAACAGCACTGCAGATTTCTGGGCTTGCTCAAGATCTGAAGCATCCCTATAATTACTATACTTCAGAAAGACCTCTCAAAGAGAGGTCACAAATCACTTACACTGGATTTTCTTCCCTAACATTTACTGGAATCTGGCTTCTGGCAACTTAGTGTTGCTCAGACCATTAAAAGGAGAAGACCTGCTTAACCAAAGCTTACGGAAGGATAATTTCAGAAGCAACTTTCATCTGCACAGAAAAAAGCACATGATAACAGCTCTATGTCAAGTAGTCCTAGATGGCCTTCCACCTTTGTGACCTGGGGAAAAGAGATGAGCTAAGTCCTAAAATGGACGAAGATGGTCTGCCTTTCACAGTGAGTAAGATCTTGCTGCAGTACAGTACCCCATCCATACAGACTCCAGCCACTCCATGGCTGTGTATCTTCACTATTGCTTCCTCTCCATGAGAATTAAAGCTAGCATTGCATTTTTTTCTAGACCACACACTGCAGAAATCACAGCTGCAAAACAATCCTGAACCCTCCCTGCAAGAAAAAAGCATCAGTGACCACTTAAGAAAGCCTGACAAATACGGAATTCAGTCTTAAGATAACTCAGTTAAAGAGGTTGTAAAATGATGTTTACTGTCTGTTCAGCCCAGAGCACCACATATGTAGGAATCACTCGCTATCATGTGAAAAGCAAATATTTCTGGCATGGCAGATTACAAGTGTACATCCTCACTCAGCAACATAGCAAAAGCAGGACAGCAAAGGAGGCTACGGGAGAGTGAAGTAAAACCATAGCCAGACCAAGTTCTGGAAATAACAAAAGTATCGCCCCACAAGCTACTGTATATAAAGCAGTTAGAGATGTCAAAAAGCTCCAGCAGGATTATTTTCAGACTGGAACACAGCAGTGGTGCAATGGTTTGCTACCACAACTAGGTAACCACATCCCAGTGAACAGGAGAAGCAATGAAGTTATGGCATTACCTAGGAGTGATGGACATCAGTTCTGCCAAAGAGCCAGAATGCCTGTATCTGCAGAGCTGTACTAAATGATGCAATCCTACATGGAATTTAATACACACTGCATGCAAACAAATCAGGAGCTCCAAAATCAGGCACGAACAGAACACATCCCAGCAACAACCTGGTTTCACTCCATGTTCCTCTTCACAGTGCACATCTAAATGGTTTTTCAATAAGCAGCTGTGTCCAACAGCTGACTCCTGCTAAGACTGCAAGAGACTTTAACCCTTTCTTGCCCTAGGTTGTTCTACCAAGATCAAAAGCCATACCTGGAAGACATTTTTTGTCTCTCCAAAGGAGGAATACACAATAAGCAATTCAGTGGTCTGGAGGCTCACAGATCCCTGATTTGGGGATGACAGCACTGTAGAAAGCAAAAAGGCTGATTATCAGCCCAATAAAGGCAGCATCTGATGAGACTAATGCATTAGATGCATCCTGCCTNACACAGATCTGAAAATGGAAATAGCCTGACTATTGTTAAGACTGTGCATTCCTTGACCCTTTTCTGGCCAGGTTCTCTACAGTCATGTCTGAATACCACCTCAGCAGAGTTCAGTGTGGGTTAAAAAAAACAAGGCAGAATAATTCCCAGGATGGTGAGACAAGAAGCATCTCATGTGGGAACAAATCCTTGGACCATAGTGAGACTGCCCAATCACAAGCAGTCTCCTTTAAATGGGAATAATTTACATTGCGAAGCAGGTTTCACAACCTGCCTATAGAAGGTTAGGAGACCAGACAATCATCCCTCAGAGTCCTCCTTTCATTTTTTTTTTCAATTCTTGCCAATTTTAGGGCTTGTAACTTCCTGAAATGTGCATTTCACACCAAACTACATGCTGCAGTAGTAGTTATCTGTCCTTTTGGACATATGGGTATTTAACTTCATTGCTTGTCCTTGAGCTAGGACAGGGAGAAAATTTTATTTCTTACTCCATTTGCCAACCCTCAGTCCCAAGACTTTCATTCTGCTCAAGAGTATTCTCAGATTCTTGGTTCAGTTACCAACCTCTCTCCAAGTGTCCCCCAGACGGGTTTGTACGTTTGTGTGGCTGGCAGCAAGGCAGAACTCAAGAGGATCTGGATAAAACCACAGCATCAGTTTATGTAACAGAATATTTTCCATGCAACAGAACTAACAAAAGGCAAGCCAGAACCTTAATAAAATACTTATGAAGCAGATCAGGCACTCCTAATGATTACACATACTTTTCTTCTGAGAGGGAAACGTATCCCTTGTAGGGGCTGGCAACCCAAACCAAAGTCAGTTTGTAAAGTTCTATTCAGGACAGTTTATTTTAGGATATCACTCCACAAGACAGCTCATGTGCTAATTAGGCTTGGAATGACTGGGCTCAACAGAGCATTAAGGGTCTAACTAAATCTGATAACCCTGGATTAACCAAGGTCTTCTGCTGAGGATGTTGGGCTGCAGAGTACACACAGACCTATTTACTATGGAAAAAAAAGGAGGGCAAATAGGGATGATCTTTGACTCTGTACTGGAAGAGCAGTCAGGGTCCCAGGAGACCTACCAAGTCTACTGGAAGGATGACCAGGCTGAATAGGATTTTAAGCAATCTGGTCTAGTGGAAGGTGTCCCTGTCCATGGCAGAGGGATTGGAACAAGACTGGGACTTTAAGGCCCTTTCAGACCCAAACCACCCTATGATTCTATGAGCAGTCTGCTTTTAATCACTTCAGGAGGACTGAGGAGACACCTTAAGACTGCTGGCTTCCAGATCTTTCCAGCTAGGATACACATTTGGACATCTTTCTTGAATCTATCGTGTCTTTTCTGCACCAGAAGTCTCAGAAAAAACAAGCAGCTGAAACATGGTGAAGAAGTGTTTGCTTCTCCTAAGCCGTTGCATCGAGATGGGCCTCAACAAAACCACAATGTTTTAAAACTCTGGAACTTCTGAACATGTACTATAAATACACTGGGAAGTCTTATTCACACAAATGCCAAGCCATTTGGGAATACTGCTGAGCTTTGAAGTTTGAAAGCAAGATTCATGGACTAATTAATCAGAGTATGTGAAAATTATTCATATTATCAGTTTCAAATAATCCTCCCTAATTTCCTGGAGTAATTCCATGTTATAATCAGGACACCTCGTAATTGTTCCTGGTTTTTGTCTACATCACTCATTATTTCATATGAAAAACCCTTTAGTTTCCATTTATCACAAGTAACTCCCATTTCTTCAGTCTATCCTCTTATGAGAATTTTCCAGGTCCTTGTGCAGTTTCCCGGGCAGTTCCTCAATTCCCTCCAGCTACCCATTTATGCTTCTGAACTGGCATGATTAATTGCACACAGTTTCCCAGCTGACAGTGGGATGTACCCTGCTTTCTGCATCAACATCAGAAGCCTCTGTACCATAATTTTCCACTCCATTTCTTACGTACCTTAACGTCCATAGGTACATGTTCACCAGGTAAAGTCATTCATAACCGGGGTGACAACCAGTTACTTTTTGCAATTTAACGACATCAGTTTAATGAGTTGGAATCAATATAATCAGTTTAACGAGTTGAACCTGACAAAGTGTACTTTTGTGACTGCCTTCTCTTATACACACGTAACTTATCATCAAGGTAAAAGAATTCAAGATTAATAACAAGACTAGGCTAGAAGAAAACAGAGGGTTTTCTTACATATTGATTCTCTGAGGAAAAGTGTTTATTTTCCCTGTCTGTGGAGTGTGCTTTTGGAGGGTTTGCTCTCTCAAGTTGCACTAATTCTTGGAATAGGTTTGTGGGAAAGGTTTCCCATGTCCCCAAGCAATTTCTCTTTGAGGTTCTCCCAAGACACAAGCAGGTCCTCAAAATCTTACTGAAGGTAAGGGCTGAAGGATATATTTCCATGGTGAATTTGCCTCATTAAATCAGTGAGGCCTGGTGGCTTGCACTCTTGAAAGAAGATTCCCTTTTCATTTTGATGGGCAAGCCAAGAGGTTGTGGTTTTTCTTTTCAACCTCAACTCATGCCAAGGCGAAAGCAGACAACAAGGCATTGAACCAAAGTACTGGCTGTTGAACGTGCTCTGGTATAGAGGGGAATCACTCCCTCGTGCCTCTGGGACAAATACAAAGGCATCGTTTCGGTCTGGGGTGCTCTACCCTGAGGTACCAAATCACGNCACTCTCTCATCTTTCCTCTGACCACAGTCCTCCCTCAAAAACAGCCACTCTGAGAAGCACATGGGAACAAACAGAAAGCCAGGCTTACTGTAATAAGCAGTCACCACCTTCAGAGTTCTTTATAAATACAGTAATTATAAATAGCAAGTGCCTGCAGAAATTAAAA